>JARHVA010000354.1:5860000-5887723 GCA_037957365.1 Torreya grandis
CATAAACATACATATACACATACATATATACATACACACACACACACACACACACACACACACACACACACACATATATATATATATATGTTACATACATACATACATACATACATACATACATACATACATACATACATACATACATACATACATACATACATACATACATACATACATACATACATATATATATATATATATATATATATATATATATATATATATATATATAGATGCTAAAATAGTGATAGGAATGACTAAGAGATAGATACTAGACTCTAATAAGCACATAAAAACCATTGATCACTTGTTGGATTATTCCAATTAAACTTTCATTAGTAAATATAGGTAATTGTTTTACCTTATTTTGGATTAATATGAGATAAACTAAGCTATAACTTTTGAACTATTTAGATTGTATAATATGTGACAATAATATTCAAATTTTAAATGCTATAATAAAGTATGATTGAAAAATTACAATTTACTATTAATGAAAAGTACTAATAGGATTAAGATACTTAGCTTATTTTTTTATCTATGCAAGATTGAGACTATTGGCAGGTGACAGTGATGATTAGAAATGAACATGGAATCGCTCAAGTTTGAATTTAAACTCTCTAGACATGAATGAAAATTCCATGATGACTTGGATGTTTGCATAAAAAAATCTTTATTAAGCATGACATATTTGTCCTAGAGGCTTTCACTTCATTGTCTTGGCACACAATTATTCTTGCTTTAAACCCATTTTCTTGTATGATATTTGTAACTCAATGTATGCATCTGATGATAATATTATCTACTTTAATTTAAAAACCTATTTCCACTTTTGACACTAGGTTAACTTTTAAAAATGGGGAAGAATAATGGGTTGAGTCGACCCTAACCTCTCCCTAATGAATGGTTGAGTTCTGCCTATATATCCAATACTCCAAAGAGGGAAATCAAATTAAACATATTTATTTAATTTAATTATATATGTGAAATGATGTTACTTTAATTAACAAAACCTATGATATAAATTTATACATTTGATAATAGCAAACTTGACTTAGCTCAAGTTGTTTATACTTGATTAATGCATGTTCCTTGTGACTTTGGTGAGTATAGGGCAGTTCCTTTTAATGTGAAGATGTGTATAAATTTATCATTGATATATGTTGATAGGGAAACAATTTTAGACCTATTGTGTATAAATAGAACACTCTTTGGGTAGCTTCCCACACCAATGACATGCAAAGTGAATGGGCCGACCCATAAAGATAATTTGAATTTGGAAAATGACCATTTATTGGTGTGGGAATAGTCCATCAGGATTAGATGCCTTCAAAATTATAAATTAATTTGAGTTATGATAAATGCATTTTAAAATCAAGAACATTGATCTAATTATCATGAGATAATTTGAATATGAAAATAAGTAGGTTAGGCACAAACTAGGGAATTTATATAGGTGAATGATGTTAAATCAGGAAGGTCACGCCTATAGAAAGCAAGCAGATATGATATAATGGTATAAAAGAGCCATATGTGTATGATAAATTAATAATATGAATTTAGGTCAAGAATGATATTTCTAAGTGTCTAATACCAAATTTTAGTGTCTACAATGATCTAGTGGAGTACCTACTTATGGATTGTCTTGTGTTTGGACTTCAAACTTTATTCCAACACCTTATGACCTTACCAATGGATGCTCTAAGAGATTATTTAATCCTAAGCAGATGAATTAGGTGAATTATATATGACTTGTAACTTAAAATCTTTGTATTTAGAGATGAGGGCTCATTTATTTATAGGAGAAATATTTTGACATTCCTAAGTGTGCAATTAAGCCTTAGAATTTTAGAAATGGATGGGGTAAGATATTTTGGGGATTTTGAAGACTCTGGGGTGTCAAAGTACCTCTTTAATTATTTAAATAGAGAGATAATTAATTATTATTTAAAATGAGTAATTATAGTTGTAACAAGGGCATGACCTGCCCATGTGATATATAAGGAAAAGTAATGGTGTGCAAAACTTATGGAGCGTGTCATCAAAGAGGAGGGGAAAAGTGTTAATATTTTATTAGGTGATCATTTGAGGGAATTTTATATAAGTAGTATGAATTCGTGCCTTGTGGGGACTTATTATTTTTATCTTTTTCCCTTTATCTCTTTTATTTTCTCAAGGTTTAACTTCTATTGGTTTGAGAGTTTGGACTAGAAGGAAAGCAAGATAAGGAAGAGCTTTGATCAAGAGGAAAAATTAAGTTAGGTTTATTATAATTAAAGTATCTCATTTCTTGAGTTAAATTTTATGTTTATAAATTAAATTATTTAATATTTAAAAAAGAAGTTTTCTTTGGTTATGATGCCCTTTTTTGGCTTGCAATTTAGTTATCTGTATGTGGACATTTTAGGCCTTGATCCTATTCATTATGATTATTTTTATAATGTTTTTTCCACCTTTAGGTGGATATTTTTATTGTGTTTTATTTGTATTTTAAATTTAAATATTTTATTACCCAAGTTAGGTTAACCTCTTGTGTATGAGTAGGAAGCTAAGAGGGTTGGGATCATGAGCTTTAGTCACTCAAATTTGGTTATGAATACTTGATAATGTAAAATTTGGTCCAATTTACTTTAATTGACTTGAGCACTTAATCTAGACTTATTTCACCACCTCACCCTATCGTAAGAACCTATATGGACCTATTCTTTTTTAGGTTGTTATTTTACACCTACAAGAATGTTCTTAGTCAATAAAAACCCCTATAAGAATTTATACAAACATATTAAATTCAAATTATAACACATTTCCAATTAGGACAAAATCAACCAGTAGGGGACAATAGTGGCAGTTGGTGTTGACCCCTATGGATCGAGCTTGTCCTTCATAATAATAGTCACTTTTCAAATTTAGACCATCCATTATAAATTTGTCTATATTTTTAGGTTAGGTAGCATGAGATTTTCACTTTTTGAATTTCTATAAAGGCACATCTAAGTCACATATTATATCACTTGGAAATTTCAATATAGAGGCATACTTACACAATTGCACACTAAACAAAGCTTATATATTATTTCCAAATCTGATTCTAATCATTTGAATTAGTCCTTAACCAATTCAAGAGCATTGTTTTATCCAAGTTAAGTAAAACATTATCAAGTATTCAATCCATATCTAGATTCATTCATGTAGCAAAAGGAGCACAACTGTACAAAACACTATAAGTGAGAGAACTATGTGGGATTGATTTCCTTCTTCAAACTATTAGATACATAGACAATGATCAGTCATCATAGGGGTAATTGGGGTTAACTCAACCCATTACACTCCCCCTTTCTATTTGTATGTCTTCAACTATGCAAGCCCTATGGGGTTTAAACTTTGAATAAGTTATTTTTAGGTCATTCACATGCATTCCAAGTTTAATTTTATACACATAGGCATGTTTTAAGTAGCTAAAGATAATCATGCCCTGATTTCCCTATTTTTAGTAGAGGACAAAATAGATTAATAAAGGATAATACTTTCAGTCATGTTTATCCTATTTTGGATGTTCTAGACCCTCATCAGTTATAGTTGTAGTTTTTATTTACACAGTTATATTCATGTCTATTGATTAGTTGCATCCACTATTTAATCGCACATAGTCAGATAAATTATAGTAAACAAATAAGTATTTTATGTTATTTGTATATATTCTTCTTTCATTCAATCATGCTTTATCAATTTCAATACTTTGCTTTCATTTTGCTTGTCACAATTTGTTTTATAACATTTACTTTCTTTCAAATTAGTTTATATTAATTAGGGTTAAATCTCCTATTAATTCCAATTTTTGGTAAAACATATTGGTGAACACATGTATTATTTGAACATTTGCAAAACCCTCAATTTCCTTTAGGGTTCCAACCATCTCTATAGGATTTTAAAATTTTATCTTAAGGTCCCAAATCTAATCTCTGATTTCCCCTTATCCTTTATTAAAATCAAAAGTTTAATTTTTTCCTTAGGGTTTAATACTCATTTTACTATTATACTATTAGGGCTTCCTTTCTTAAGCTTATGACTTATCTTCCCACTTGTTTGGCTCATATCTGATCCATAATGACTCTATTTTTCAAACACTTCAAGGCTTTTTCTAGTTGTATTGAGTGGATAAAAACCCTAATTTTTTTGTTATGACATTGTATAGTTTTTTTGGAATTTATAATTTACTATTTTTAGAAAATTCAAGCTAGGGGATGAATGGTGTACCTATTGTGTATGAGTGGGAGGCTTAGAGGGTTGGGATCATGAGGATATATTTAAATTATGGATCAATATTAGTCTTATAACTGGGTCTTGTAGGGAAATATAGTAAACATATTTTTTCCCTCTTTTCATCAAGCTTGGAATGGAACTTGTTCAACAAGATGGTAAAATTACCCCCCTTTGTATGTTGATAATTTTATGCTCTTTCTATGGAATAAAAATTGATGTTTTTAGCATGGTTACTTATTTTTTCCATGATATTCCCTCCCTCTTCCCTTCATGGTTGTAGTAACATAAATTTGGTCATGAATACTTGATCATACATTTTTATTCTTTTTTACCATTAATTGACATGTACACTTAATTGACACCTATTTGACTAATTTGACCTATCCTAAATATAAGAGGAGACCTTATTTCATTACAAGGCCATATATTTTCATTTAAAAAAATGATATTATTTTTGAAAACACCTTTTTGCATCTATATTCTTTGACTCAGACCCTGAACTTATCACATTTCTTGAAGGGACAAGAATGCCCAACAAGACATGAACACATAACATTCTTATGGTTATCTACTAATATTATACATCCCTCAAAAGATTCAAAATTTCAAAAAGGAAAGTATCTTTAGTGTCAGCCTTTAAATTCTTAAACTCTCCAATAGGTATTTTTCCTTATTGAACCACTATAAAATCACATTCAATTGATTAATTTCAAACATCTTTGCAAACTTATCAATTCTACTATAATAACTTCTTTATACAAGTGCATATTGATAATAAAAATTCCCTATTCTTCCCAAATCAATTTATAAGCACTTCAAGTAATCATGAGCCAAGTTTGAATTCAATTTAATGTAGCTTTAGCTAAGCATGATTAGGTATTCATGCCAATTCTAGATGCATTCATAGTGAAAGGAACATAATTTCATAAAATAATTAGGTGGGAAAACTACATGGAGTTTTGATTCCTCTTAAAAGTATTTGTTTTAGGCAGTGATCGATATAGTGGGGTGTTGAGGTATAGCAAAACTCCAACCTCTAACCCATTTTTACTCCATATTCTTTTATTCTCCTTATGGCACAAATCTAGGGTTTATAACTTCAAGAAGGCATATACAAGCCTCTACATAGTTTCCAAAGATAAAATCAACATGAAAAGACCTAACTAACACTATCACATCCAATTGTTCTAGAAGTTATAGTTTCCTAAAAAATATATAATCAACCAAAAAGGATAAAATTATTAGTTAATCCTATACTATATTAGGTGTTCATGTTCTTCAAGGCACTCAGGGTCAGCTTACAGGAGATTGATAAGTTTTCTACATTTTATTTGTTCCTATATTCTATTTTCTTGTGCAATCACTTGGTGACTCAAAAATCTAAGTTCATTTATCTTTTGTATAGTTTACCCTTGTTTGATTCTATTTTGATTTGTCTATTTCAATGTTTTATATTTAGTTTTCTATTTATAACTATATTTACAACACCTTGTTTCATTATATTCCATTTATCTAATTTAGGATTAATCACCATATTAATTCAATTCCAGATAAAACATTTGGTAAACCTATTTATTTTTTAAGCATTGTATAAACCTAGGTATTCCTTAGGGTTTCAACCTTATAGGGTTTAAAAATTTTTGTCCTAGGGTTTCAAAATTTTTCCTTTTCAATTTTCTATTATTATCATTTGTAAATATTTTCATGGATATAGTGGATAAATAATTTTTGTTTTAAGCATTTATAGTATTTATGGCATGTTGTATTCCCTTAATCAATAAAATTGTTCATACTCATGTAATAACGTAAACAAAATCAAAAGGTAAGACACAAACATTAGTAATGATGTTTTTTAATGGCTAGTATAACATGGGATCAAGAGAAAACCTTAATTTAATATGACATAAGGTCTCATATTAAACCCCAAGATGGTGATGGATACTATCCATATAATAAGGTCTATACTATCATTATCCCACAATGTGAGTTGAGCCACCATATAGTGTCATATGAAGATAACTAACATGTCCTTCCTTAACCCCCTTCACCTCCCACACATCCTCTTTATGGTATTTATATGCATGTTCAATAAAAACTACCTAGGGTTTATGCTTGTGAATTCCTTAAGTATCAAATCATTATTATGAGAAGGTAAATATAATATTTAAAAAATTATAATCTATATTTAGTTTTAAAGATCATATCATGTGAAAATCAAATCATGTTCATAAATAATCTAGGTTATGCTAGTGTTAATCATGTATTTGCATCTTCACCTAATTTTTTTTTGCCGAATAAACTTTATATCAAGATTGGAATCCAAAAAATAATACATCTACAACTAGTTATTACAAAAATGCACAAATGAATACTAAGAGTTCAAGTAATTTCTAAGAGCAATGCTTCAAAACAAAGTGATTAAATCAACCTCTATACACCCTCTACAGATATGAAAATATTATTGTGCAAATCATAGAATGCATGGGAATAATACATATTGTTGTTTTTAACTAGAAGAATAAATTACAAAGTCTCATTGATAGTGGTGATCCTGTAGTTGATAAATCAACCAAGAAATTCAATAACAATGCATCTCCTAAGGAACAAGTGAAAGTGGAACAAGTGAAAAAAGATCAAAAATAACAAATATAGATACAAAATGACAATTTAAAGTAATAAAATACTTAAATGGGAAAATTAGAACAAGAAAACCTTAAAAATGAAAAATATGGCAAAGCAAGAATTTTAAAAGAAATTTTTTCCAAAGAGTAAAATGTCACATTTGTAAAAAGGTTTCTCATAACAAAATTTCCAAAGCAATTTTTTTCAAAAAAGTATAATGATACAAGTATGGTTGATAAGGATTCAAACATCATATCTATTTCATGAATAGAGCAACAAGATAAGTCTAACACTACCAAATCTATAGTTACATCTTCAAGTCAAGAAGTCAAAGGATAATTACTTATATTCCTAGTGTTCAACAATGCTACATGATTCTTCTCTAATTCAGAATGAGATCCAATATTCTCATAATGATGAACATACTCAAGATAAAAATAATTTAAACAAGATAATTCCAATACATGGTGTAATAGGTTTTTCATATACAAATAAATAAGATGGCAAGAGTGGTCAACCACAATTTTAAGATCAAAAGGATGATTATGATCATGATAACGATTATGTATAATATGATTAGAATTATAAAAATAATATACAAGATGAAAATGGAAATTTAATTGATGGGTATAACACATATGATACATGACCCACATAGAGGCATCCACTTAATGATATTTTTGGCTTATAGTAATATTATCTGATTGTACATAGTTTTGGATTGTTGCATCTCATTTTTCTATTTGTTTGCATATGTGATTGCTTGATCTATTATTATATGTCATTGGAGTTAATTGAATTTTTGGTCTCTTGGTCACTCTATTTTATCCTTCTAAATTTGGATAGTCACAAACAATGATAAAATTTGCTAAAAATTCACAATTATTTATTTGTTTGTATAATTTTTCGTTGAAAATTTACCATCTTGCCTACATGATAGAATCTCCCAAAAGGATAGAAACATCAACGATTATTTTTCTATTTGGTCAATCCTATATTTTGTCTTTTATTCCTAGAACTTACATTTCTAGAAAACAAAGCCTTAATTCTTTCAACTTTTAAGTTATTTACTTAGTGACAATATGAAATATCTAGTTTTTCATGCGAAATCTCATTTTTTTCAAGATCTATTGTTCAATACATGTGACATATTTAGACAAGTGTACATTTGATGAAATTATAATTTACATTTAATTAATTTCATATAGTTTTAAGTCTCCTACATTTCCAATTCACATTCTATAAAGGGAAAATTCCTTCTATTCAGCCATTCAAATCCTTACAAGTGCACATATTTCATGTACACTTGTTACAAACTTTCTATATTTGGTCTCTTTTCTTCTAGTTTTGACACCTTATTTCATCTCAGTTGCTATTTATTTTTTCCATAATACAAATATACAAAAAACATTCATATATTCTCAAAAAAATGTAAAAACATTCAAATATTATTCAAAAAATACCAAACTAAGACATAAGCATAATTGCCAATCAAGTTTACATGTTTGCAATATGTTATTTATCTCACGATTAGTAGATAACATATTCTTTTTCTATCATACATGAATTTCATGGGTATCTATGAAGTGTTATGCAGGGCATACAAACATTTATATAGATTAAGATTTTAGACTTCCCTCTACCCATTAACCTTGTTAAGTAGGGGGCATCTTACTATAAGTGACAATATGCAGGTGTTATCAATCTATAAACCCTACACTTTTGAGCTTTCATGTTACTTATAAATGTTTTTCTAACATTTATATCTTACGTAGTATACATGAAATTTATATTTTATAGGATATGATCACATGACATATGCATAAATTAGACTACCTTTGCTAATTCTATGTTCCATTGATAATGCTTACATGTACATAATAGATTAAAAATTTGATTTTCTATTGTGTTGGCCCTTGGCCCTTGTGTGAAAATACTTTATTAATGCATCTCTATGATATTTTGTGTTGTATGTGACATTTGAACATGTCCTTACTTTGGCCCTTGGTCTTAAGTGTGGTTTGATACATTTAAACATGTTTTTGCTTTGGCCCTTGGCCCTATTTGTAGTTTTCAAAATTTGAACATATATATTTTTTGGCCCTTGGCCCTATGTGTGGTTTGTGACATTTTAACATGTCATTTTTTGGTCCTTATCCCTCTATGTGTGTGACATTTGAATAAATCCCTTGTTTGAAACATTCTTCATGTATATGTGTGTTTTTGGGACATTTGAACATGTCTTTTCTCTTGGCCGTTGGCTCATCTATGCTAATTCTTTTATCATTTGTGTGTGTTGTGTGTGTGCTCATTGAGCTTGATGATTTTGATAAGTTCTATGATCTATATCATGAAATCCTAACATAATAACATAATAACATACTAATTCCATGAGATTAAATGATATATTCTATTAGGCCTTGCCTCTTAAGTTTTATGAAAAATTAAAATCTTATTATGCTAATATTTTTCCATATGATACAGTTTTCAATCATAACATCTTACTACACATGTTTCAAGTTAACTTTTATTTTGAGATGAGTGGATTTTCAAGAGAAAATTTCATCACCTCATAATGGGGGAATTTTAGTGGATTTCTCATGCATGAGATAACCATTTTCAAAGATATTTTTTTTTGTTATTGGTATATTATAGGGGCATATGCCATTGCATATGTACTCATATTCCTAGTTTTAAGGAGCATTCACATATAGTTTTAAATTATACAATTATAATGAGGGAGTAATATAGTTTTATGCCACATTTATTAGCTTTAAATATGGTAGGTGAATGGGTGTACTCCATTATCTTGTGATCATGATTTCAAATAATCAGGATATACCAAGATTTTTGAATTGAATCTACAAGCCATATTTAGTGGTTTATTTAGTTTAGTTAAATAAAGAATAAATTAGAGTCACTGAGCACTCAAAATTATGTGTGAAAATATGTTAGGATTCTATCCCATTTACATCTTAGGGTTACAAATATTGACATAAATAATCAAGTTTTAGCATTATTTAAAAGAGAAAATATGAGTTGGGGCTTGATCACCCCTAATTTTATCCAATGGTTTGGATAAGGAACCATATTATCCTAGTTATTTATGGGGGATGCTAATTATCCAATGCTTTAAAAAATCATCATCACCAAGCAAAGTCATAAAAAACAATTTTGATGTCACACATACTTGTCTATTCATTCCTTACTCTCATTTCAATTTTCAAAACTATAAAATCACATGCAAGTTTCGATTTAGCAAATTTAATTTCAAATGTAAAACTATCAAAGTTTAAGAAAATTTTCTAATTTTAAAATTCAAGTTTTAAAATTTCAATTTTCAAAGGAATGAAATAACTACTTAATGTTTTTTTTAGGGTTTTCCAAACTGCATAGTACCTTGCACAATTAAAGTATGAAACTCAAAGACAAAGTGTGTCTTACATATTGAGGTATAGTTTTCTTTTAATATATTAATTACATTTATAGTCTAAGGGTAGGGGGGAGAGGATGTAGTATCTTAAATTTGGTTATGAATACATGATCATACTTATTTTATCCCTTATTACCATTAATTGAAATGTGCACTTAATTGACACTTATTTCACCAATTTTACCTATCTTGAGCATAAGAAGAGACCTTATTTCATTATAAGTCCATCTATTATAATATAAATAAATGATATTACTACTAAAAACACCTTTATGCATCTATATGTTCTAACTTAGACCCCAATCCTAGTACTTTTACTGAAGGGACATGAATGCTTAGCATTACTATCCCTATCTACCAATCTTGTCCTTCCCTTATAAGAGTAAAAATTTCAAAAATGAAATTATCCTTGGTTTCGACCTTTAGATTCCTAAACTCTCTAATGGGTATTTTTACCACTTGAACAAGTATAAAATCACAGTCAATTAATTCATTTCAAACATCTTAGAAAGCTTATCAATTCTACTGCAAGAGCTTATTTACATAAATGCACATTAATAAAAAGTTATTTATTCTTCCCAAACCAATTTCCAAGAACTTCAAGTAGTCATGAGCCAAATCTAAATTTAGTTTTATGGAGTTTTATCCAAGCATGATCAAGTATTCAAGTAATTTTAGATACATTCATATAGTCAAATGAGCACAATTGCACTGAGCACTTAGGTGGGAAAATTAATGGGGGTTTTATCCTTCTCTAAAGTATTGATATATAATTAACACTTAGTGTAGCAGGGTGTTAAGGTCTAGACTCTAACTGCTAACCATTTTTATTCCTTCACATTTGTTTATTCTCCTTGTGGCCTAAATCTAGGTTTTGTAACTTTAAGATGGCATATACAAGTATATGCATAGTTTTTGCTGATTAAATCAACATGAAAAGACTTAACTATCACTATCACACCTGAACATTCTAGAAGTTATAGTTTCTTGAAAACATACATTATCAACCAAGAAGGAAAAACAACATCAATCATGCCTTCTACTAGGTGTTCTTGTCTATCAAGGCACTCACGTTCAACTTATGAGAAATTTATAAGTTTTATGCATTCTATCTAATCCTACATTATGTTTTACTATGAAGCCACTTGGTGACTCAAAAATCTAAGTTCAGTTCTCTTTTGCATAGTTTACCCCTGTTCATTTTTATTTTACTTTATCTATTTCAATCATTTATCTTAAATTTCTTATTTATAACTATATTTACAACACCCTAATTCATTATATTCCATTTATCTAATTTAGGATTAATCACCACATTAATTAAATTTTAGATAAAATAATGATAAATATTATTGGATTACCTTGTTGGTATGTGTTATCCTTTTCCTTTGTGTTTTATAATGTGAGAGGTAAAGGATGTAAAACCTTGTATTTATGTTTAGGGGTGACTAATTGAGACTTCCTACACCCTCTTCTCAAAATTTCTTGAATTATCCTTGTGTTTTCCTCATTTCCACCTTAAAATTTTAAGTATATTATGAATTTTTGAGAATTATTGGATTGGGGGTGATTATAATATCCCACTTGATGATGTTAACATGGTTGGGAGGTGATCACTTCCTCCCTTTATCATTTGAAGGCTTGTTTTTTATCATGACTTGGATAAAGTTTGTGGAGTCTTTGTGGGTCATTATAAACACCTATGAAACCTTGAATCATGGATTTATATATATTCTAAAAGTATCTATATTAAAAAATTATTTTCATTTTATGTATCCATGATTTATTAAGGAAAGAATTATATGATCCAACATTAAGCACCACATGAAAAATAATTTTGAATTGTATTTTGACCCAAATTAATAGGAAAAATAATACATTGAAGAGTATCTCTACTAATACCACCATATTTTTTAATAATCATCAGAGTAATGATAAATCATCAATATTAATGCCAAGTATATAAATCAAAATTTCATTTCATATGTTCAATAGTGAGCCATTCTAAACCATTATTCCATATTTTTTACTACCATTAATGTATATAAATCTAAATTTAGCAAAAGACACTTATTTTTAGTATCTTATCCCTAATTCACCATATTTGAAAAATGTATATTTTAGCCTATTTTTAGGACTACTCAGACCCCATAGTAGGACTAAACTTATTCCATTGAGCCCAAAATCTCCTCAACACTTATAAAAAATGTATATAATAATACATCTAGATTATTTATCACTTGTTACCCAAACGTGTCTTGAAAATAAAGCTGAAACCATTCCCAAGTCAAACATGTACATTGTATGGGTTTGTCTTGGAAAACCCATACACCCCATGGGTTTGTCCCCCTATTTTTTTTGGGATTGAAAACTCATTGGTGTGAATCATGCACCTTTTCTTTTTCTTTTCTACATCATTATAATTAGCAAGAGTATAAAAACTAGTCTAGGTCAATGCATATATAAAAGGTTTAACCAATCCATTAAAAGAATATAGAATAAAACATGAGACACATAAATATAAATATAAAAGTAACATCCAAGTCAAGCCTAGATCCAAGCATCACTCAATTCAAGTTTCATTGAATCTCATACATTTATGACATTATCATTAAATCTCAGTATCTTGACATTTCCCTTGTGATAAATGAGGGTCTTTGAATACATGTAGATACATCATCACTTATAGTGAAGAATAGGTTTATAAACCCTCACTAAATATTTTCCATCCACAAAATCATAGAACTAAGTGGAGGTATAATTTTAAGTGTGAAGGATATGTAGTTTGGAATGTCAATTTGATAGTTTATCGAATCCATAACTATTTTTTTTTTGGAGTGTCAAATGAGTTCAAAGAAGATATTATTATATTAAACACACTTTTATTAACATATATACAAAGTCAAGGTACATTAAAAACATGATGGTGATATCACACTAGTGATAGAAATACTAGACTTGAAACCCTAGTAGGACAAACTTGACCACATGGAGACAAACCTAACCCTAATCAAACAATCATGATTATATATGTTTGTTTCAATAGGATCAACATAATAACATGTTTTTCATAGTGAATGAGTCTATATTAGAGTATTTTAAAATTTCCAAATCTCAGAAGCATGTTTATAAAATCTACACAATCCAGCTATAGTCACAAATTTTATAGAACAACAAACATGTTTTTCATTCCTTACCTCTTTGTCAATTATAGTTTCTTAGTCTAGTTTCATTATGGCACTTGAATTTTTTTATTGTATCCTATTATATATATTTAAATTCTATATCTTAAATATGTTATAATCAAAACTATTGAGAGGGAGTGAATCAGTGTATAAAATTTTCTTTCAATTTCACCCATCATTCATTAACCATTCAAACTAAGATAGAGATAAATCAATTCATAATCAACCATTCATATTAGTATGAATCATAAAAACATGAACAAAATAACTATGTGGGAAACCATAATGGGGAATAAAACCCACTAAAAAATAACTTGGACTATATTCATATATTCAATGAATCAATATTGAGTGAGGCACCAACCCCTCACCAGTCAAGTACCAACTCAACTAGTCCTCTAGTAGGCACCAATTTATAAGGAGGCACAAACCCCATAGGTAAATAAACAAAAAATCAACCACTTAGAACCTATTATCACCTTTAGACACCTATTTATCACTCAACTGATGATGATCACCTTTTTGTGCTTTTCATAGTCTTCTATCTCTCTCAAATAACCTATTAAGCCTCTTTGCTCAACTAGCCCTCTTCTTGGTAGATTTAGGTCATATGAACTTGATAATCATATATATAATCACTATTATAACTTTATGACATATTAAACATACTTTTATTATAGTATTAAATCCCTCTACCTAGTTTCCAAACCTCTGTTTCATTTATTTTTCTCCTTAATGTTCTAACTAGTCAATTAGGCATATTAGACCTTTTTTTTATACTTGACTCTTGATTTCACACACCTTGGTCAGAAAAAAATATACGTAATTATATCACCATTTGAATAGATCAAAAAAAATTTCACAATTGAAATAACCAATACATAGATCGGCCACCACTCATAAGGACCAAAACCACCATTAGGCCTAACAAAGACCTAATGCAATTAGGCCTTCTCAAAGCACACGTTTCACCTTGACCAACTTAGAACAAATTAAGACTCCATAAATGGATGAAATAAAAAAAAAAAAAATTAATTATACCAATTATAATCTTATCTTAGGTCCCCAACACCATTTAGCTTATTTCACTCCTTGAACCACACCATTAGGCCTACTCACAATTAGGCCTTCTCACTGCCAGAAAGTCTGCTTTGAATAACTGAAGTATACACTAAAATTTAACATATAAAAACATCAAAAAATCATATGGATATAAAATTAATGAACTAATTTACATTTAAATGTCCATTATATTTCACCATATTGGGCAAAAGACCTCAAACTGACCACTTCCATATGCTCACTCATAACTGCAAATAGGCTTCATAACCCAATCAAGAAACTTTGACTTTTTAGACCTTCATAGGAAATTATCATGAATATAAATACATAAAAATTAACCTATGAGACATTTATAATAACTTCATATGCATTTAATTTTTCAAATATGTTTATAATGACTTAGGTACATCAATCTTACTAACACACAAAATTACCTGAATGCTCCAAAACATAGTCATGGAAATAATGACTTAGAACACCTATAGATTCAATTTAATGATCTTAAAATGGGTTTATATGATTTATATGATCCTAATACATCCTCATATTAACTTAAAATAAATATATTATAGGCTTAAATATCAATATTGGTCTTATAGACCAATCTCATATCTTCATTGTACAAAGTCCTCACTATGTAGATAGGTCGATTTGAGAACACTTTTTGATTATATATGAGAATATATAAATATTATATATAATATTTATTTATGTTACATGTATTTAATATCTAACCTATGAAATTTTATCCATCACTAATCGACAATAACACATCCCTAATCTCATTCCCACTTGTGCCTATTTTTCACATTATCTTCCTCACTAGGCATTTTTAACGATAGGTCAACTTTCATGACTAGTTTATAATATTTTAAATATATAAAATTATAATAAAATTACATGGACATAAAATAAAATTATCACACATCATCCTCTAATCATTTTCATGCTTTGACATGGTCAACCTTGCCTGTTACATCAAAAATCTAAAAAACAAGGGTTTTCCTATAACTTCTAATTACTCTTATAACAGACCAATGCCACTTAGAGATACCTAGGAGAGTCTTATACATGATCCAATCATAAAAATATTTCATACAATTAATTTTTATCCATTTTGAATCATATCTCTAACATCAGGTTCAATTTAGGGTTTTAAGGCATTAAAAACTAGTTTACACTCTTAGCAATCATTCATAAAGAATTTACCCTCAAATACAAAACCAATAACAATAAATTTGAGATATGAACCTTCCCAAAATTTAATTAAATTTTTATAATCTCATGCAAAGTTTTCACATGCCAACGAGCACAATAAAATCCTTTTTGGGTCTGTAACACTTCATTTTGTGCACATAGAAAACCTAAGAGCCACATTTCATGATTTATAATTTAGAATTTGACCTAAAAATTTGTAAACACACTTAAAACAACATTTCACACCTATAATAATTATCTCATGAGCCCTATTACCTTGAAAACTAAACTTAACCCCTCATTAGGCCACACTAGGTCTCTTTACATACAAGACCTATACCTGTAAGCACCACTTAGACCTTAAAACCTCTTGCACTAATCTAAACACCTCATAATCATGTCATAAAACTTCATACCATGCTCACACATTGAAAATATTCTTCTCACAATCCTTAGACTACTCACTTCATCATGCTACCAAGTTTATGCCTTATAACTTGGTCTCTTCATGCAAGACTCATGAACTCAACCTCAAGAACATCAAAGACAAATTAGAATGACATCAATGGGAATTTAATGACATCAATGATAAATCCATGCATAAATTATAACACATTCTCAACAACGTCCCCCTTTGTCTTTGATGGTAACCACTCATTAATGGTAATCATTCAAAGAAGCTTATCTTACTAGGATACATCTCCCCCATATTGATCAATCTCCCCCTTTAAAATTAATTAATAATCAATACTTATAACAAAACTCAATAAACATGAATAAAATATCATATAAACAAGCTCCCCCTATCTCACAACATACCTCAGACATCTTCTTGACAAACTAATATGACTTCCCTTTGACCTCATAACTTATGCACTTTTTTCCAACTCTTGGAGCTAAAACAACTCCTTATTATCTCCCCATAAGAACTTGAATTGGTTAGTGACTACTAGGATAAGGAATCACACCCAATTCCTATCTTAGATGTTCAAAATTAGCCTTTAGAAGAGGCTTAGTCAAGATATCTACAATCTAATCCTTGGTAGACATAAATTCAAGCTTAATACTTTGTTCACTTACCTATTATCTTAAGAAATGATACTTGGTAGGAGTGTGCTTGGTCCTTGAATGCATGAAAGGATTCTTTGAAACACTTATGGCACTAGTATTATCACAAAAAATAGGACTAGGACCATCAAACTCCACTTTGTAGTCTTTTAAGGTTTGTCTCATCCAAAACACCTAAGCGAAACATGAAGCTATTGCAGTGTACTCAACCTCACAAGTATATAAAGACATTGATGGTTGATTATTTCTTATCCATGAGACTAGGCACTCACCTAAGAATAAGGATCTTCCACTAGTTCTCTCTTTATCATCTAGACTCCCAACCTAATCTGCATCTATATAGGATACTAGATCAAACTTCTTGCTCCTTGGGTACCACAATCCATACTCCATAATTACCTTGAGATAACTAAGTACCCTCTTGACTACTTATAGATGATTTTTCTTAGGATCTATTTGAAATATTCCCATAAGACCTACTATTTTCATGATGTCAGGTCTAGAGGAAGGAGTATATAACAAAATCCTAATCATTGATCTATATTTTATCTAATTGACTCTTGAAGATTCATCCTCATTGCTTAGCTTATATCTTGTAACCATAGGTGTACTAACAACCTTGTAATCTTCCATTTCCAACTTCTTTAACATCTCTTTTATATACTTGGCTTGTGAAATTAACATACCTTTTTCATATTGATTGATTTGAAGTCCAGGAAATAAGGATAGTTCTTCAAGCATAGAAATTTTAAATTTTGACTTCATCACCTATGCAAAGCCCTTGGTCATGTTCTCACTATTTACACTAAAGATGATATCATCCACATAGACCACCAATATCAATTGATGGTCATTTTTAGTCTTGATATACAAGTTACTATCTATAACTTCTCTCTTGAAATCTTGGTCCAAAAGATACTTATCTAGTCTATCATACCATGCTCTAGGGGCTTGTTTTAGACCATAGAGAGCCTTATTCAACTTGAAAAAATAGTCCTTGTTATCAGTCAATATGAAACCTTTAGGTTTCTCAATGTACACTTCTTCCTCCAAGTTCCCACTTAGTAAAGCTGACTTGATGTCCATCTAGTATATCTTAAATCCCTTGAAACCTATATAGGTAATAAATAACCTAATAGCCTCTAACCTTGCTATTGGAGTAAAGGTTTACTCAAACTCCACTCCTTCTACTTGAGCATATCCCTTTCATACTAGTCTATCCTTATTTTTGGTGACTTTTCCATTCTCATTCAACTTGTTTTTGAACACTCATTTTATACCAATGACATTTTTGTCTTTAGGCCTAGGTAATAATTCCCAAGTCTAATTCTTCCCAATTTTGATTTAACTCCTCATTCATGGAATCTATCCAAAACATATCTTCACTTGCTTCTAAATAAGTTTTAGGTTTAAATTTAGATAGTAAGGTAATATCTTCTTGATTGACATTACTCACCATTCTACTTATTTGTATGCCTGCACTTTTATTGCCAATGATATGAGATTTAAGATGATCCTTTTGAATCTACCTAGAAGGACCTTTGAGTCCTTTATCTCCTCAATTTCTTCTTCATCATCATCTATCTCTATTTATCCTTCATCATTCTTTGACTGTGAATATGATTTCTTTGTCTCATCAATCTTCATATTTGTGCTCTCTACCATATTTTACAACCTCTTGTTGTAGCATCTATAAACAACAATAACTAATGAATATCCCAATAAAATACCTTCATTAGACCTTGAGTCACACTTGCATAAGTCATCCTCATCTTTCTTGATATAACACTTACTTTCAAACACTTTAAAATGTTCAACACTAGTAGGTCTATCATTACATAATTCATATGGAGTATTATCACCATTGATCCTAATCTATCCTCTATTCAAAGTGTAAAATTCAGTACCCACAACTTCTTTTCAGTATCCATTAGACAACTTTGACTCATTAAATATGGTCATTGCCATTTCTTGAGTAGTTATGTTATTTATTTCAACCACCCCTTTCTATTGAGGTGTTCTAGTAGTTGAGAACTGTCTTCTTATTCCATTTACCTCACAAAAATCATCAAACTAGTTTGACCAAAACTCTCCTCCTTTATCAGACCTAAGTCACTTGATATTCACATTCATCTCATTTTTAACCAAAGCCTTGAAAGTTTTGAACTTACTTAGAGCTTATGAGTTTTCTTTCAAGAATGCTAACCAAGACATTCTTGTAAAGTCATCTATGAGAAACATGAGGTAGGTATCACCTTGAATTATTTGAATTCTTATAGGAACACATATATTAATATGAATTAGTTCTAAAGGTCTACTAGGAAAGTATTCTTTAGACTTGAATCTCTTCCTAATTTGCTTACCATGTTTACATGCCTTGAAAAGAGAATCTACAGGTTTCAAAATTTTGGGCATGTTCTTCAAGAATCCCTTGGAG
The DNA here is from genome assembly GCA_037957365.1 of Torreya grandis. Taxonomy (NCBI): domain Eukaryota; kingdom Viridiplantae; phylum Streptophyta; class Pinopsida; order Cupressales; family Taxaceae; genus Torreya; species Torreya grandis. Next base: position 5,879,268 of record JARHVA010000354.1, read on the forward strand.
ATGATATAGAATATATTTTCAAATTTAAAATGACCTAACCTCTTATGCCATAGACAAATTTCATCTACCTTGATCATAAAACACTTCTCTTTCATGATCTCATTTAATAGATATAGATTGTTCTTAGTTATCTTAGATTTGACAATCAACCTCGCTGACTTTGATCTTATTATATCACATCCTTTATCATGAAAAGTTAGGGTATGTCCTTGGGTGCACATTTAACTTACACTCAACAATTTTTGTTTTAATCCATCTACATACAATACATTTTCTGTCTTAGTTTTTCCATTGTCCAAGCTTAAGGTACCTTTGCCAACTATATTAGCAGATGTGTTATCTCCAAACTTCACTGATCCTATGGAATTATTATTCAAAGTGATGAATTTTCTCTTATCTCCTATCATGTGACTTGAATAGCCAATGTCTATGTACCGCTTCAAATATTCATTTTGAGTCTGAAAGACATTTTGAGATATCATAGATTATTCTCTTCTAGATTCCTATTTTTCCTTCATCTTACCCATAGGGTCTAATTTGTTGATCCATTCTTTAGTATCATGACTACATATCTTCTTAACTTGACTGGTCTTCCTCATATGTCTTGTATTACAATCTCTTGTAATATGTCCTCTTTGGTTATAGTTATAATATAGGATTCTACTTCCTCCATTTGTAATAAAAAACTCTATATCCAAATTAACTAAAAGAGAAATAATAACCATTGAAAGAATCCACATACTTTTAATATCTAAAATTATTTGTCTTTTGATGATCATTAGATGATACACCACTTCCTTTGATATCCTTTGATGGAATAAAACCCTTCTTGGTTTGTTGATGATCACTTCAAACTTGACTACTTATGCATAGGTCTTTATTCTAACAACATTATCACTCCTTGATAGATCATTGAATTTTTGAAATTGACTCTCCTTAAACTCCTTCTAGTATTTTTTGAAGCCAAGACATGTGTTATCAAGGTAATATCTTTGACTATTCAACATTTTGTTAAACTTTTTAGTACTCTCCTCAAATTTTTGATATGTCTTTATCTTGATTGTATCTTTATTTACTTGTGCCTCTAAATACTTTAATATCATTCTTAGTTGGGTTCATTATTCCATTTGATTCTTATCTTTTGAATAACATTTACAAGCTATTTCAATGACTATGGATAGATCTTCATTGCAATCATAATAAATGATTTCATTATCACAATCCATACATGTGCTTCAAAAGATATCCCTTAGGCTATTATGATTTCACAAGGAACTTTTTATGATACCAATAATTGGAATAAAAACCACTAAGAGGGGGGGTGAATCAGTGGACAAAATTTTCTTTTGATTTCACCTATCATTCATTAACCATTTAAACTAAGATAGAGATAGAGTAATGCATAATCAACCATTCATATGAACATGAAACAAAAACACATAAACACAAATTATATATGGGAAAACCTCATGAAGTATAAAAACAACTAACACATATAATTTACTAAATTCATAAAATCAATGAATCAATATTTAGTGAGTCACCAACCCCACAAATAACATCAACCCCTCACCAATCAAGCACCAAATTATAAGAAGGCACCAACCCCCTAGGTAAATCAAAACCAACTCAACCACATAGAAAATTTGATCACCTTTATACACCTATTTATCACTCAATTAATGATGACCACATTCTTTTGCTCTTCACACTCTTCTATCTCTCTCAAACAACCTATTAGGCCTCTTCACTCAACTAGCCCTCTTTTTGGTAGTTTTAGGTCATATAACCTTGATTATAATATTTAGAATAATTTTTATAAATTAATTAAATATTAAAAATACCTTTAATATATACTTTAATCCCTCTACCTAGTTTCTAAACCTTTATTTCAATCATTTTTCTCCTCAATGTTCTAACTAGTCAATTAGGCCTATTAGACCTTTTTATACTTAACTCTTGATTTTACACACCTTGGTCATCCAAAAACATATAAATACTTGTATCAAAATTTTAATATATATAAATTTTTTTTAACAAGTGAAACAACCACTACATAGGTTGTTCGCCACTTGTAAGGACCAAAACCACCATTAGGCCTAATAGAGACCTAATGCATATATGCCTTCTCAAAGCACATGTTTCACCTTGACCACCTTGAAACATATTTAGCCTCCATAAATGGATGAAAAAATTCACACAAACTTAAATTATCCAAATTATAATCTTAACTTAGTTCCCCAACACTATTCAACTTATTTCACTCCTTGAACCACACCATTAGGCCTTCTCACTACCAAAAAGTCTGCTTTGAATATCTGAAGTATACACTCAAATTTTCCACATAAAAATATAAAAAAATAATATGGATAAAAAAATTATGACATAAATTTCGTCATGATGTCCATTATATTTCACCATAAATGGAAAAACATCTCAAACTAAGCACTTCCATATGCTCACTCAAAACTGTAAATAGGCTTAAAAAACTAGTCAAGAACCTTTGAATTTTCACACCTTCATAGAAATTTATAATTAATAAAAATAAATTAAAATTAACCTATGAGACATATATAAAAAATTAATATGAATTTTATTCTTCAAATCTATGTATAATGACTCAAGCACATCAATCTTACTAACATAGAAAACAGCCTAAATGCTCCAAAACACAGTCATGGAAATAATGACTTAGAACACCTATAGATTCAATTTCATGATATTAAAATGGATTTATATGATAATAAAACATAATAATATTAAATTAAAACAAATATATTATTGTATCAAATATAAATATTGGTCTTATAGACCAATCTCATGTCTTTATTGTACAAAGTCCTCAATGTGTTAGATAGGTCAGTTTGAGAACACTTTCTACTTATATATGAGCATCTCCAAATATTAAATAAAATAGGGATTTGTGTTACATGTATTTAATAAAAACCCTATGTAATTTTATCCATTTTTAATCCATATAAACACATCCTTAATCTCATTCCCACTTGTGCTTGTTTTTCTCACTGTCTTCCTCACTAGGCCTTTTTAGTGATAGGTCAACTTTCATGACTGGTTTAGCATATTTTAAGTATGTAAAATACTCATAAAATTAAATTCTCACACATAATCCTCTAATAATTTTCATGCTTTGACCTGGTCAACCTTACCTGCTACCTTAAAAATATGAGAAATAAGGGTTTTCATGTAGCTTTTACTCACTCTTCTAATAGAATAATTTCACTTGGAGGTACTTGGGAGAGTCCTATACATTATATAATAATATAAATATGTTATCCAATTAATTATTATCCATTTTTAATCATATCTCTAACATTGGGTTCAACTTTGGGTGTTAAGGCATTAAAAAATAGTTTCCACTCTTATTAATCGTTCATAAAGGATTGACCCTCAACTCAAAAATAAATGATATTAAATTTGATATATTAACCTTCCATAACTTACATGAACTTATTATAATCTCATTCAAGGTTTTCAAGTTCCAATGAGCACAATAAAATCCTTCTCGAGTTTACGACAACTCATTTTGTGCACATAGAAAAACTCAAAACCACATTTCATGATTTATCCTTTATCATTTGACCTCATACCTAGTAAAAAAACTTGAAACAACCTTTCACACCTTAGATAATTCTCTATGATATATAACACCTTTAAAACTAAACTTGACCCCTCATTAGGCTACACTAGGTCTCTTTGCATATAAGGCCTATCCCTATAAGCAATACTTAGACCTTGAAACCTCTTGCACTACTATTAACACCTCATAATCATGTCATATAACTTCATAACATGCTCACACACTGCTAATATTCTTCTCACAAGCCTCAGACTACTCACCTCATCATGTTACCAAGCCTATGCCTTCTCACTAGGTCTCTTCATGCAAGACTCATGATCTCAACCTCAAGAACATCAAAGACAACTTAGAATGACATCAATGACACTTTAATGACATCAATTACAAATCCATGAATACCTTAGAACACATTCTCAACACAATCATGTATGCTTAGTTATATTTAATTTCAACTATTTTATTCCTTATATTTCTCAACACATTCTCACCATTCCTACACATGAGTTAACGACCATGAAACATGTCATAGGATATAATGTGTATTTTAACATTAGAATAATAAATCTACAAGGTTCACATTAAAAACAATATAGAGTGTAGACATCCTATCTAAAAAGCCATATTGGACATGCCTTTTTCACATGACTTAATCATTCCAAATTTATTAGTATTTAATGGTCATGTATATCCTCAATAACACCTTTGAAACACATTGAATTACATAAGGGATTATAAGGATTGTCCTTTGATGATGCTTAGATTATTATCTAAAAGTTTGGTTTGTGATGCTTTAGATTAGTTGTTTTCTTTGTCTAGTGGTTCATTATATTTAAAGGGATTTAAAAAAAAATTTATTTTAGATAATTAAATTAATAATAATATACCAAGAGATACAATTTCAATCATTCAACATCTAAAGCAAGATAACAATGAAACCATGCATGATTTCATATTTATATTTCATTTTCATAAATATCAACCATGTGATCTATAATAATAACATATATTTAACAATGGTCTAATATTAACTATCAAGATAAAATTACTTGGATTAACAAACAAATCATTTACTCATCTTACACATAGGGCTATTGAACTAAAGGAAGAATATGTCAAACTAGGGTCAAAATATCACCTTTTAAAAAATTAACCAATACTCATACTGATGTACCAATTAACAAAATACCTGATACTTAGATTAATAAGAAACAAGAAAACATATAATAAAAATTAAAATAATGGTAAATATCATAAACCATTTGAGACTTCATCTATTGATAAAATTGAAGAAGTGACAATACTAGACACAACATATTTCAACTAAAATTACATACTTCTTCAAGAATCAATACAACATATTAAACAAAACATACTAAAATTAATACCTATTGGAAACATGTTTTCAAACTATAGGCTAACATCTCACAAAGAGAAATACTTTTGTTCATATAATACAACAAAATGACATTCAATAGATAAAGGCATTTCTTTAAGAGAAAAAATTCAAAAGCTAATTGATCAAAACAAAATTAAGCTTCCTAAAAAATATTTACAAAAATAAATTAATAGCAAAGAAAATACATGACCTAAAGACCAATCAAACTTTAAAAAAGTTGAAATCAATGATCAATAACAATGTGACCAAAACTTTGACAAATATGATCGCTCATCCTTCTAAGAGATTACTATCCCCTAATAAATGATAATTCCCTATCAAGAAATAACATGGGATTCAAGGCATACACATTTAATTTATCATATTATTGTACAAAGCTTTATTCTTATTTGTGTTATACCTTACACGTGCCTTCCTCCTAACATTTAAATTATTAAAATTTTAAACTCCAAAAGTCTCATAAAAATACAAAATATAAAAAATTATTTGCCTTTATCTTGATCATATGATATACATCATACCTATCAACCTATGCTATAGAGTTTTTCACATCCATGTTTTCATACTTGCTTCCCATGGTATACCTTGATTTAGGTGAGAAGTAGGATAATCTGGATAGATATTATTATGATCACATTTGTATCTCTCCCTTGGGGAGGGTGTTGCTTATCTATTTGATAGTTACCTGATAACATCATTATAAGTGACCACATTTGCTATGTAGAGTGATATTTACATACATCATGTTTATTGTTGATTACGTGCATACGATATATGTATCTTAGTTGTGTACAAGGATGTATTAATGATATTTTGAATATTATCATCACCATCATAAAATATATAACTATGATTTAGGCCTATCTCTTGAGAATGATTACATTCCTCTATTTTTTTTATATTTCACATAGTATTTTAATTCTATTTACATTAATATTATTCCAGCTGCTTATTTCATATTGCATGCTATTTTTCATTAGCCTTGAGAATTTAAATTTTTATTCCATTATTAGCACTTACAATAATATTGCTGATGTTGATAACATACTCACTAGGGAATTTTTTCATAAAATGCATTGAGGTCTAATAGAATCCATAGGTTCTTATAATCCTCCTCATCTCATTTCTTAGCACTTACATTAGTATTCCTGATGATGATAACATACTTACTAGGGAATTATTTCATAACATAAATTGAGTTCTAATAGAATCCATTGGTTTGTATAATCCTCCTCATAATTATTACATGATGAATCCTAGATGGTGGTTTGAAACACGTTAGATCAAAAAAAATTCTCATAGTTATCACCTAGAATATCTTCTATTCATGTCTTATAGGTTGAAAGCTTTGATCCTTTTATTTATTATACAATCCCATGGTTTATTTTTCTAGTTTATATTATATTCTACATATATAAATAAAAAATAAAGAATGGTTTCATACATGATCAAATCTATTTTCCTATGGAGGCATCATACCTAAGCATGATCTCTATTAACTACATATATACATGCGCATTTTCCTTTCAAGGCATTGTACCCTCACATGTTTCTCAATCATATATTATGAGTTTATAAAATCACTAATTTATCATAATATACCCATGGAGGTATGACACATGTAGTTTCATCCTATGTACTGTACTAATTATACATGTATCACATTAGTAGGCCATATTACTGGTATGCTTTACCTTATTACAGTAGTTGGATTTCATATCCTTAGCACCAATTATATCTTGGAATTGATTGATTATCATATGCATTATTAACTTGAATATATATTACAAAGTGGTGTAGATGGCACCTATAATCCTCTGGGGAACTATACCCACACATTTTTCTTATATGCATTGACACTACATATTCATAGATTCAAAATTTATGATTCACACATTAAATTGACATATGATTATTTATCATGGATATATCTTGATTTATTTGAGAATTATAAAATTTAGAGGCATACAATATCACCATTTAAATAATTTTCCTTATCTTATTATCCAATTAATATTTGGGCTTGCCACGTAGTCAACTATATCATATGATCATGACATTTTAATTTTATCATACACTTTGGGACTCATATTACATATTTAGTTTACACTATTACATAGATCATGATACTTATCATAATATCGATACAATTAAATGGTATATTTTTATCATTATTGATACATACATAGATCATATATTTCATATAAAAGGTTCTAAAACATGCAAAAATTCAAAAACATTGGCAAAATTCACAAATTCAATTTTTTTGATAAAATGCAAAAATTTAAAAACATTGAAAAAGTTTCAAATTTTCAAAAACATTGGAAAAATTAAAAATCATTTATTTATGAATTTACATGTTTACATATACTATAGGTTTTCATTATCCATAGTTTACACATGTTTTTCATGGTATTATCATGAGTGAGTGTTATGTAGATTCATAGATTGCATGATATTGGATTTCAAATTATCCCCCTTGATATTAGATGGTAAATTTCATAGAAAAAATTTCATAGCTTGGGTGAATTTCCATTCAAATGGATTCTATCATGTTTATATTTATCCTTTCTTTCCCTTCATCATATTCACATATATTATATTGATTATTACATCTTCTGCTAGTATCTATATCTCTCATCACATGGATATTCTACAATATGATTGTTTCAATGTTACAATTATTTTTTGTGTATGAATTATTTATTGAATATGCATGTATTTACTTAATTGTGTATACTTATTCGTAAATTATCCTCTTATTGTGATGTATTGTGTGAGTCAAGTCTTCTCGTGTCCCATGACTAACTTGAGTGTGGTCACTAACATTATGTGGTCCTAGAGTTAGTGAAATATATTAGTATAATGTGATTGTGCCATGATTTTATATCATGTTTAAATATATAAATTATTTTATAATTGTGTAATACCTATGTTTATATGGTCTTCACCATGCATATATGTGTTCTCATTGATTTATGTAGACCAACTAGGGGCTTACTTGTGACATTTTTATGTATAATGCTTGTTTCCCATTTTCCTTTGCCAAATGGGGCATCACACTTGATATCATTATGTTTGATATGATACCATATATCACATGATAGATTTTAAATTACATGATTCTATGTGGCATAAATAGATGCAAATTTAGTTTCAAAATATGTAAAATTTTCAAAACATTATGATTGTGGGAAAATATAAAATTGCATATGTCTAAGACTATAACACATAGTGACTAATTTAGTTTTCATAACAAATGATTTATACAAAATATTATGATGATAAAAAATATCAAATTTAATATATTTATATAATTATAACATTATTTTGATAATTTATTTTTAATATCATATGATCTATGCTAAACTTTAAAATCATGACAAGAATAAAATTTGCATGCTTCTAGGATTTTAACATGCTTCAAATAATTTATATTTCCTAACATATGAGGCATTTAAA
>JARHVA010000355.1:0-145000 GCA_037957365.1 Torreya grandis
ATATTTGAGGAAATAAACAATATATATGAGTAAATGTTCACTTGTATGCCTCCTAGCCTCAAAACTGAATTTCTTGACTTGAACAGGATTAAGACACTTTTGGGATTATTGTAGGTGAATAATGGGATGACCTATAAGTGTTAATGTGGTATTAATAATGTTAATTAAATTTTTATAGATATTTAATGGATCCCTATTTATCAAAATACACTCACCTTATCATTTCAACCTTTCAAAACCCTTTTTCATGTATCTTTAATGATAACCAAGTCCTCCATTATCTTGAATTAGACAAAATAGGGTTGTAGGTGAGTATTTATTCCAACTAAGACTGATCATGATGTTGTGAACCATTATTTAACTCAATTAGATAAAAAAACCTATGTATACTCATTAATTTAGATTTAGAGTCGTTAAAACACCATTTAGATATAAACACAAGGTCACTACCTTGATTAAGATATCTTGTCCCTGTGTACGAACACTTGTAGACACTCGTGCAACTCGAAAATCATTTTATCAACCTTGTACTAATATTTTTACATGAAATTATGTTAAACCATAAATTAATGAGAATAATTTAATTATTATATAATACTTTTTTATTTTGAGAGATGCAAGTGTCTTTTAAACTCTTCAAACTTGTAGACAACATTAGTTGCTTTTAGTACTTTTTACGTAACTTTAAGCCCTTCCATTTTTACCTTCCACTCACCTTTAGATTCTCATATTTTTCATGGTTCATCTCCATACCAAGGGATACAATATCTATCAAATTATATGTCCCAAAAATCCTCCAAGCATGTTTTATATTATTCATAAGAATCCATCTGACCTCTATTAGGCCATTTTAGGGATTGAGGGCCTAAAATAGTCTTTTGACCCCCTTTAAAGTTTCTACCTCTTCAATGGGAATATCATGAAAAATCATGTTCTATGAATTAAAAATGCCTTTCAATCATGCTTTCATTATTTAACATGATGTCTCCATCTCTCTATTGACGTCACTTATAGGTGACTTTATAAGTTGAATGTAAATAGACAGTGAGTCTAGGCAAGTATTGTACAAAGTTAGTATATTTATGATTGACCCTATGATATACAAGGATTAAAATGGTATATTTTTATGTCAATGATCATAATTCAATATTTATCACTCTAATTCAAGTTTGAAAAACTCTCCAAACCCTTGTACATGAAGATTTAAATGGACTATGTATCTGTGTAGAATGAGTGCAATCCATGGAGCATGTGCTTGGAGATTGAGGTTGTAAAGTTAATGGATAAATAATATCACTTTTAATTCATGTAAAATACATTAAAATAACCCTTTGAAACCATCACAAATAATAAAAACTCTAAAAATTGAAAAGAACTCCTCATAATGCACACTGATGTACTTTACTACAAATTGAGTTGGTTTGATCATCAAAAAAAATTAAAACATGAAACCAAGTTTTTTAATAATTATAATATGAATTCAAAAATATTTTAAATAAATCTCAACAACCAATTTGTATGGACTTTCTCAGAATGAAGGAAAACCTGGAGGATGCACAAATTGATAGGCAGATTTGCATAGTCAACATTGAAGGGATGGTTCATGAAGCAAACTTGACCATTTATCAAAATTATTATATGGATTTGAAGGTATCTAAGTGTATAACAACCTAAAAATATAATTCTACTTGAAAATAATGGTGATGACCATACCAAATAAAAACTTGCAAGTTAATTTATTCTGCCAAAAAGAGTGAAAGTGGAATGAAATAGTTTTAAGCAAGAAATCTCAGTTTAAAATCAAATAAAATGTGGATTTGAGAATTGGTAAGGTGAAGAGTGACATTTTCACATTCTCCAAGTGTAAAAATTTCCTAGGAATCCATACAAGTGTCTATTTCTCTCTCTCTCTCTCTCTCTCTCTCTCTCTCTCTCTCTCTCTCTCTCTCTCTCTCTCTCTCTCTCTCTCTCTCTCTCTCTCTCTCTCTCTCTCTCTCTCTCTCTCTGGCTAAGAAAACTACCTTTGTCTAAACAACCTACCACCTTTTCAGTATTTTCAATTACATAAGACTTATAATGACACATGGGTCATGAAATCACATTTTTACACTTTCAAAAATCCCAAAAAACTTATACAAATAATTAAATGCACCATTTAGACCCCTCAAAATGACTTAAAAGGATAAATAGGCCTAGAAACTACTTGACTAAAGTTAATATAACATAAATTGGCATTGAATGACCTATGAAACACCTTATGACAACATAATATTCCCCCATTATATTCCTAAAAATGAATTTATTACTAGGGGTGCCCCATTTTGACCTAAAAGTCAAAATTTGTGAACAAATTGGTAACTCATAGGGGTAGTATGCTTGCTATACTAACTAGACTAGTAGCCTTATCAGTATTTTGAGAATATGGATTCATCTAAAGATTGAGACATACAAGACAACATGGACCATTGACCAAGATAAATAGTGACTACCTCAACCAAAAAAATAAAAAGACACACACAACAAAGAAAATAAAACATGCACAAAACACACATGTGCTCAAGGCACTTAGGAGAAACAAAAGACAACTACTATGTACAACTAACCATAGACATACCTCACCTTGGATCAAAAGGGAAGACTGATTCCTCTTAATTCATGGTACAAAGGATTGGATGAGTCAATAAGCCTTTTGTCTCTTAACATTGCTACCTCCATGCCTCTCACAAAGTCTACCAACCTCATTGGCATGATGCTCATTAAGAAAAAAACAAATCCAAACAATCTAACCAAGGAAGTCAACTCTTCTTGTACATGATCACTTATTTCATGTTTTTTCCCATTCACTTTCTCATGATTAACTTCCATCCTCTTAATACACATTATTTCAAAAGGATTGATTTCATGTTGCTTAGAAACTTTTGGCTAATATGATATTCTTCCTTCAGTAGTTGATGAGTTCTTTCTAGAGGATGATATCCCTCTTGATGACTTAAAAAATATCATTTTCAAATTCAAAATCCTCTTGAAATCTTGTTTCTCCTTTGTATACTTACTTGAGTCCCAATGCTACCTTCTCCATATTTAATTAGCTCATAGTCTCTCTTGAGAGGAGTATAGCCTGCTCTAATGATATCAAACAAGTCATCTAATGATTGATTATGAACTTTTCCATGTCCATCTATAATGTCGTACAAAGTGAGGAAGGAGTTAATGATAATTTCTTCTTTGGAAAAAAGGAAACATACTTCTTCAAAAAATTGTGAATTTTACTTTCATTTACCAAGGGGAGTAGCTAGATTTCCTCCTCATAAACACTCATGAAATCTTCTTGATCAGCCATGAATTGAGCATATTCTTCTTCATTTTCCTCTCTCAAGATAGGCTCTTCAACACAAAGTAAATATTCTTAATCAACCAAATAAAGAGATTCAATACAAGGACTTACCTTATCCTCATCACATAAGACCTCTTGAGGGCTCTTAAGTTTTGTCTCAATTGGAAGAATCTGATTTTACTTTTCAAAATCTTCAAGATATTTAACCTATTTCATGGTGATGCCAAGACTAAACATTTTAAAACTATGCGATCTAGCCCAATGAGGCTACTAAAGAGGTATGTTTTCTTCAAGTTAGAGCTCTCCTTCCTTGTCAACCAGCTATTCTTATTTTGGTTCCCACACCACAGGTCCATCAAGAAAAAGGATAATTCTATAAGGAAAAGAACTATTTGGTGGATATGGCACATAAAACTCAAAATCAAATTGGGAATGGAATGGAAGAGGTTCTTTTGAAATCTCATGAGAAAGAGGAGGTAGACCTTGGGCCAAAATCACTTGATTCTCTTCCTTCCACTTGACCAATACTTAATTAACATCAAAATTAGCTTGATAACTCTCTTGATAAAGGGTAGATGTGATGTGTTTAGTCATAGGATCTTCTTTTGGGTCTAAACCTTCCATCTCACCTTGACTAAGCAATCTCATATTTTCTTCTAACTCTTCAATCTTCTTGGCAAGGTATTCTAAGAAAATTCTCTCTTGAAGCTCATAGTAATAATCATGAGGCTAAGGTGTACATTAGGGATTCCATGAAATACAAGAATCTTCTTGAGAAAGGGTGGGAGAGACTTGAGAAGGACTAGCTTCATATTCTACTTCACACTCTTTGGCAATGCTCTTCTCTTCTTTCTTACCCCATGATTCTACTATTTCTCTAAATCATGATCTTAGGATTGAAACCTCTTCTTGAGGAAGGATAGGAGATGTTTGTATAAGATCAATCCTCTTTTCAACTTCACATTCTTTGACAAGACTTTTCTCTTCTTTCTTTCCCCATGACTCAACTACCTTACTCCAGCACATGATTCTAGGATTAGAGGTCTCCTTTTGGGGTGATAGGGATGGTATGAAAGAAGGAAATGAGGGTTTGGAATACACCTCCTTTTTTACCAATAGAGACTATTGAATATGAAAATTTACCAACTCAATCTTCCTATAGAGATTGTATTCAAACACAAGGTTTCTATTCTCAACTCCCTCCTCCACATGATTAGAAAATGGGTGAATTTGATAGGCTTGATTTGGCTCATGAGTAGGTATTATGTATGGATGATATGGAACTTGGGTAAATGGATACAAAGGATGATAGGTTTGGTGAGGTTGCCTTTCATTAACATCTAACCTATCCTCTAAGGAAGAGACTAAACCACTCACATCAATCATCTCACTTGTGAACCTTTGCCAATTGGCTCTCTCAATAGGTACCCACTCCTTGACTAAATATAATGCATTTCTCACTTTATTAATTGAATTATTAGGAATATTTTGACCATATCCCCTTATAGTATCAATATCAAACATATACCTTTCATACCCTAAAAGTGATTATTTGAAGGTGGAAATGGGTTGATTGGAGAAATGATTAGGTTGAATAGGAGAAGTAAAACATTGAGAAGGTTGTTCATAAGATTGATACAACTCATGAAAGGGCTGAAAATGTTCATATTGGGATTTACAAAGGACTTGTTCATATTGGTATGGGATGGGCAAAGGTGGATATGTCTCACCAACTTGTAGAGGGAAAAATTCATAACCATAAGCAACCATGAAACTTCATTTCAAGTAATAAAATAAAGAAACACATTACCAAATTTATTAAAAGGATCACTTGGGCTGCTTAACAAACTAATATGTCTTTGGATTTTCCATTGGTGCTTGTATATATGCCTCCAAAAGCTGATTGTTGAGAGACAACACCAAAAATCTCTCAATATATTGTAACAAAAGATCCACCAAGCATGACAAAAACTATTGTCACTTTGATTTTAACCCTTTGAGGAGATTTCAAGGCTGTCATAATCCAATTGGCATAATGGAATCACTACTAGGCTTGTGGGTAGCCTAAGGAATGAAGTGCATCTCTAGATAGGGATAGCTCCTTTGATGTACCACTTAACTATAACTACTATTGAGGGTGGAGAGGGATAAGGATAAATAAAATTAAATATAAATTATGGAGGTGATACACTATATAATTTTGATGAATTCCAACCAATTACATTCCACACTTGAGACCAAGAAACCAACTAAAACATACACTTTCCCAAATCGATGTTTTATTGCATCAATATTACATTATGGGGACATAGATGATATAAAAGGATATAAGGAATACAAAAAATTTCTTGAATGAATATAATGAAAATACTACTCACTTAAACCATGAATATCTCTTGGAACACTTCACATGCTTTACAAGAAGAGGATACAAATAGGTGAAAGATTGAAGTACAATGCTAAGGAATCCATAGTCTTCACTAAGTAAATTCTACATTCAAGTAGATCACACTCTAAATAGTCATGAGAGAGGTAAAAATTTATTCATTTTATTTATCAAAAGGTGTAAAACTGATCAGGTCTTCACCACACTCAGGTGGAGCATTCAATATAATGCCAAAATGGCTAACTCTTATATAGTTTGAGAGAGAGGTCTAAGGATCACAAGGAAACTTTTCAAGTTGATAATTTCAGTTATACATGAAATGGGAATAGGATATGGGTCAAACCATGCAATGGTATAAATAATAAGTTTCAATTCAAGTAATCAAATTTAAACAAAGTGGCCTTAAACTCCTTTTCTTACACAAAAAACTACCTTCATGATTAGGCCTATTTAAGTGACTTGTAACTGATCAAAGGTAGGTAAAATTATTTTAATGGAAGGGGAGGATATCATCCATTCCTCTCCATGAATTATTTGTATACCTGGTCTTCTAAAATCATCTGGAAGAGAGCTATCATCACCTACACTCTAGGAAACTGCGTTCTCATGCACCTAACACACTTATCCTCAAATTTGGCATCATTTTCCAATGAAAATACATGTGAGAGGATTAATTACAAGTTTAAAGTCCATACATTTACTTTTAATCCTTATGAAATCTTTAAAATCACTCTACTTAAATATTTTATCCCTTCTCTCTAGCCTATGCATTAGGCTAGTTTTGACTGGCTAAAAGTAAGGACATTTTTTAATCACTTAGAGATTGATTAATGAAATTAAATTAATATTTTTAGTTACATTAAGTTTAAGTCTTCCACCCAAACTTTATTTCATCTCCTAATTTCTCTTGTAGCCTTCACAACACATAAAATAGTGAGAAAAATCTAGTTTTTGCCTCCATTCATACAAGTCTATATAGGTAGATGTCATGGGAAGGATCTTGGGTGAGTCTTATTCAACTTAAAATAGGTTATGTGAGAAAATTATTTCATTTTATCAGCTATCCAACTCTATTTCTCAAGATTGGTCTTAGTTAAGGGTTTGCAAGGGTTTTAGGCATATTTTTAGTCTTAAAGATTGTTCATTTAGTTTGGATGTCCAACTTGAGAAAAAATTAAAGTAATTTTTCCCATATTAACCCTAATAACATCCCCTATTTCCTATGTATCCCATGCATAGCCTCATGATGGATGTGAGCAATTGAAAATGGCCTCTTAGGTTTTTTTCACCATTTCCTACAAGTTGAAATGGTTCTAGGCTCAAAAAAGGATATATTGATGTTTTATATTCACTAAAATATCTCATACATCTCTTAATAGGTCCCAAAAACATGTTCCAAAAATTTTCAAAGCATTTCCAAGGCTCAAAATGTGAAAGACCTCCTATTATAGCACCTGGCTTTAACTTTCCCTTTAGGTTTGACTGTAACTTGAGGTTCAAAATGGTTTCATGCTGATTAACCTACTTCAAAAAAGTTTTCACATATAATTTAACCTTTAAAATATGATTCAACAAGTTTAGATGTCTTTCTTATGCTAAAACTAGAATTTACTTTCCATTTGGCCTCTAGCCCTAGTTGAGCTTGGTGCATCATTACTGCAACCCTTGGTGTATGGAACAACCTGTTTGATTTATCTATTCCATGAGTTTTATTTCAAATTTTATTATATGTGTTTATTTTATTTAATCCTTTCTATAAGTTCTAAACCCTTCTCAATTCCTCAAACCATCTCTTATTTCCCAAGTTGCCTGTGTTTGTATAAGGAAAGTACCCCTATTTTGAGATAGAATAGGGGATATTCACCCTATTTATATTTAAAAAACATCCACTTTAATATCCTCTATAAATAATATAGTTTATTTACACAAATATTCAGCTCCTAAATAGGTCATATTAACTCCTAATAGCTTCAAAATTCCAAATGTACTTATAAAGGAACAAGAAGGTGCAGGATTCAATATCATGGACTATGTTTTGCATCTTATAGATTCCATTTTTTTATTAATATATAATTTTTGGAGTGTCATGAGGATTTTTATGACCATAATTAATGATATTTTATCTTTCCAAGTCACTTCAATAGTCATGTTTCCACCTCACACCCTGATTGAAGCAAAACTAGGTCCTCTTTTAATTGTGACTGCTTCTTGAAATTTTTCTGTGGGTGATTTTTTTTATACTCTCCTCTATTTTTTTATCATTTAAATATACTAATAGGACCTCTAAAGGTCATATTACAATCCTAAAAATCATTACAAATTAGGCTTGTACTTCTCTATCATCAAGAAGGCTATGCCTTTTACCCACTACTTACTAACTGAAACAACATGCAAATTAGGATTGTAAGTGGTTTCACATGTTTCAAATAAGAATATTTATGATCTATGTGGATTAACATTAAAATTAATTGAGTAAATAAATATTTTATATGAGTTACTATTCACCTGTATGCCTCTTAGCCTCAAAATTTAGTTTCTTGCCTTGAACAGGACTAAGACACTTTTTAGACTATTGTAGGTGAATAATGGGATGATTGTATGTGTTAATGTGGTGTTAATTAGGTTAATTAAACTTTTATAGATCTTTAATGGATCCCTATTCATCAAAATACACTCACTTTATCATTTCAACCTTTTAAAACCCTTCCACATGCATCTTTAATGACAACCAAGCCCTCCACTATCTTCACTAAGATAAAACATGGTTATAGGTGAGTATTTAATCCAACTAAGACTAATCATGAAATTTTGAACCCCTTTTTAAATACATTATATCAAAAAACCTATGTATAATCATGCATTTGGATTGATATTCTTAAATATTCCATTTAGATACAAACACAAGGTCACTGCCTTGACTGCGTTATCTTGTCCTTATCTACAGACACTTGTAGACACTCATGCAACTTGAAAATCATTGTATCAACCTTGTATTGATATTTTTCAATTACATTATGTTCACCCCTCATTTAATGATACTAACTTATTTTTGAGAGAATAATTTGTTAGATTGAGAGATGCAAGTGTCTTTTAAACTCTTAAAACTTGTAGACAACACTAGTTTTTTGAGTACTTTTCAAGCAACTTTAAGCCCTTACATTTCCACCTTCCACTCTCCTTTAGATTATAATATTTGTAATGGTTCATATCCCTACCAAGGGATATAATACCTATAAAAATATATGTCTCAAACATCCTCCAAGCATTTTTTATATTGTTCATAAGAATCCATCGGACCTCTATTTGGCCATTTTAGGGGTTGAGGGCCTAAAACAGTGTTTTGACCCCCCTTTAAAGTTTCTACCTCTTCAATGGGGATATCATGAAAACTCAAAAACTAAGACTTAAAAAATACCTTTCAATAATTCTTTTATTCTTCAACATGATGCCTACATCTCTCTATTGATGTCACCTATAGGTGACTTTCTGAGTTGAATGCAAATAGATAGTAAGTCTAGGAAAGTGATGTAAAAAGTCAATATATTTATGATTTACCCTATGATATCCAAGGATTAAAATAGTATATGGTTATTTCAATGATCCTAATTCAATATTTATCATTCTAATTCAAGTTTGAAAAACTCTCCAAACCCTTGTACATGTAGATTTCAATGGTGGACTATGTATATGTGTAGAATGAGTGCAATCCATGGAGCATGTGCTTAGATATTGAGGTTATAAAGTGAATGGAGAAATAATATCACTTTATAAACATTTAAAATAAATTATCATAACCCTCTAGATCCATATCAAAGCACAAAAACTCTACAAATTGAAAAGAGCTTCTCATAATGCATACTGATGTACCTTCCTACAAATTGAGTTAGATAGCTCATCAAAACCACTTTAAAAATGAAACCAAGTGTTTTAATAATTATAGTATGAATACAAAAATCTTTGGAATCAATCATATCAGCCAATTTGTATGGACTTCCTTAGAATGAAGAAAAACTTGGAGGGTACACAGATAGGCAGATTTGCACAATCCACTTTGAAGGGATTTTTTATGAAGAACACTTGACCACTTTTAAAAATTATTATATATACTTTAAGGTATCTAATCGTATAACAACATCCAAAGATAATTATTCTTGAAACTACTTTTGCTGACCATACCAATCAAAAACCTACAAGTCACTTCAATCTGCCAAGAAGAGTGAAAGTGGACCGAAATGGTTTTGAGAAATAAATATCAGTTTTAGATCAAATAAAATTTGTGTTTGAGCATGTATAAGGTGAAGAGTCACATTTTCACATTCTCTAAGTGGTACACTTCCCAAGGAATCTATACAAGTGCCAATTTCTCTTTCTTTGGCCAAGAAAATTGCCTTTATTTAAACAACCTACCACCTTTTTAGTATTTTTAGTTACTTTAGACTTATAATGACACATGGGTCATGACATCAAATTTTTAAACTTGCATAAATTCCAAGAAACCTGTATAAAGCATTAAATGCACCATTTAGACCCCTCAAAATGACTTAAAATGATACATAGGCCTAGAAACTACTTGACCAAAGTTAATATAGCATAAATTGACATATCAAACACCTTATGAAAACATACTATGCCCCCTTATATGCCTAAAAATGAATTTTTTACTAGGGGTGCCCTATTTTGACCTAAAAGTCAAAATTAGTCAAAAAATCTCTCCCAAAGACTATTTTCATAATTTCATGATTGATATCAAGGTAGAGACTTTTAAAACCTAAATCAAATTTATAATAAAATAATTACCTAAATTTATGATTGAATTACATGAGGCAACTTGGAAACTTTACTTCGATGGATCCAAGTTCCTTCAAGGAATAAGGTAAGCAGTGTCTTAGTTAACCCTCATGATAAAATTTCCCCCTAGATCTTTGATTAAACTTCAAGGTCACCAAGAACATTGATGAACAAAATCCTCTCATCCTTAGGATGAAATTATCTATATAATTAAACATTCCTTACATGTTGTAGGATATTCACATCTTATATGTCATTAATTTAATGGAAAATATCAATGCAAAAGTGAAAATATCATTACATATCACCAACTTGTCTCTACTCTTGTTAATGAGTTTATCTCTTTCACCGTTTAAGTAATCCCATGATAACAAAATACTATAGTTTTAGATTATGGTAAAAGCAAGTTTTGAAGGGGCCCCGAAACCCTTTACAAATTAAAGAAAAGAATAAAGCAATAAAAACTACCTAGACAAGCAATCCCACTGAACAACAGTGAAAAAACCAAGTTTTTCATGGACCTGAAACCACCAAGATAAACCAGACAAAGCTCCCCAGGTTTTACAAGGACCTGAAACCTAAACAAAAAAACTAGGCTCAACGACCTGAAACATAAACCCAAGTTTTACAAGGACCTAAAACCTTATTTAAAAAAACCACGCTAAAAAGATCTTACACTTTACAAAGCCGCATTACCATGAGAAGGGGGTTTTGGGATCCGCATTAATGTCAGCCTTCATACCCCATCCCCAACCAAGCAAACCCTAGAACCAGCACCGCCATCGCCCAAACCATCCATTCGATCATTGCCCCATTCACCCCCTCTACAAAACATAGAGGCAATACCACCTTGGCAATCAAAAATTCATCAAAAGATGTCTTGAAGCACTTCTACATGAGAAACGACCCCACATACAGAAGGCTATGGTGAAAAACCAGATCTAACTTCACCACTAACAAAACCCCCAGATTCGTCGCCACCACTATCCTTTCCAACCACCCAAGAGTCTGCTAGGTCACCCCCTAGCCCAGAGGAAATGCCACCATGGCTAACAAAATATCACAGAAGAAAACACCAACCTGCGCAGAACAGGGACCTGGTCCACACGGTAGCCAAAAACCAAAAATCTAAGGTAACAAAATACTATAGTTGATTCACTTCTTCAACCTCCATTTATCATCCTCATAAGGGATACATGACTCTTAGTTCCTCATCCATATAAGGAAATCTCCATGTAATGTATAGTCCAATTATGATTCTTTTATTTTCCACATTGAGGCTACCATCACTCAACAAATCCCATGGCCCAAAGATATCATCCAATTCATTTAACATCATACCTATCTCCCCAAGGTTGATTCCCAAGAAAATTCTAGGCTTTTTAAGAAAGCTTGAAAATACACACTTCAACATAACATCCTTTTTTATAAAAATTTAGAAGGTACCTTGCTCCATTGTGTTACTCAAGATGAAGTCTTGAGCAAGTGGATGGGGGAATTTACAATGACCATTGTAGAAAACATGATATATCCTATAATTTCTTTCCTATGGGATAATTTGGCCTACTCTTGAAAAATATGCCATCATATTTTATAAAAAGTGCAATACTATCCAACCCCATGATGATCTAATTCATTCTACCTCACTAAGATAAAAACCTTGGAATCTCCTTGGACATTATTTGTGGGGATTATATCTCATTGGTAAGTTACTAGATCTTAAGATGGCCACATATTCATTATTACCACCACATAGTACTTTACCAAATGGGTAAAAGTTATGCCCATTATTAATGTTATCGATGTCAATATTTTAAAATTAATTCTTAATCAAATAATGTCATTTTGGGATTCCTCACACCATCATATCTTACAATGATGGGGACTTCAAAAATAAAGACATGAAACTGCTATGTGCAAGATTTAAAATCAAACACAATTTTTCCACACATTATCATCCTAAGTGAAATGTCCAATCTAAAGACACTAAAAAAATCCTTAACAATATATTGAAAAAGAATATCATGTATTCACATTCTGACTTGCACATCAAACATTATCCCACATTTGTCCTTATTTTACTAGAATTAGTAATGCCACTAGGGAAACTTCTTTATCCTTGGTTTATGGCTCTACATCCATCTTACTATTAGAAGTTGAGTTACCTTCCTTACACATTTATCTTTTCCAAATTATTAATGATGAATAGCTTTGTGAATCTATCTACATGCCTTATATCTCCTTGATGAGTGGCATGTGTGATTTACATCACAATCACCACAACAAAGCTTACATATCTAAACAACATAACCAAAAATTCAATTTTTTTACTTTTGATGTTAGTGAATTAGTAATTAAGTTATATTACACCCATGATAAAGAGTAGAAGTATGCCCATAAGTGTTGGGGTCCTATACACACCCAATAACTACACAGTGCAACATTTTCAAAATAAATCTAATGATGATGCAATAATGTCCCAAAATATTATTAGGTAGGGTTATCTATAAAATTTGTTTCCCACTCTCTCTATCCCATTTATGTTCTTTTAATACCTCAAAAATTTCTTTTTTCTATCCCTTTTACTTTATGACAAAACTACTACTATTCATAATGAAACTAGCACTCTCCATGACAAAAATGCCCCTTCTATGATGCTTTCAAAATGGTAGTTTCATAATTGGAAGTGAAAAAATGTTATATTTGTGGAATTTTCATATTCATCTATGGTGGATCAGTTTCCTTATGATGTGATTCCTTTATGGTTTGTAACGGTTTCGTCTTTGCCACATGCATAAAGTGACGAGTTTATTTTCACAGTTTTAAATTTAACATATAAGACTTCACTTTTCACCCATTTTGAATGATTTTATTAATTTTTATTCCTTTATTTACTTTGTTTTCACCTTCATGTTGGTTGATATCACTCCTACTCCTCTTTGATCAATCATTTTTTCTTCCAAATTGATCTTTGAGTTGACCACTATTTAAACTCACTCTTGTAACCTCCTTGATTTCTCTATAAGCATCTCCATTTTTATGAATTTTGAATCCAAATTTGACATTAAATATTTTTGTTTTAAAATGAACACTATCCCACCTAATTTTATTTTTGGAATATATTTTTTCTATCTTTGTTCATATTCACAGTCATTCTACACAATTTAAAGAGAGGATAATTCATATGAATCAACATCTAACTCTTTTCTATCTATGAATGATTCAATATAAAATTAATATGTGATAATTTTCAATATTTTGTTCCTCTTATCTTCTTTTTTCCTTTCTTCCCTTTGTTAGATATTTCCTATAGCCACATTGAGTGGAAGAGCTAGCTTATTAAGGACAATCTACACAACACAAATTTACCTTTATTTTGTCATCATCATTGATTAGGTTGGGAGTTTTCATTTTATAATTTTTATTCATTATATTAAATTAGTTTATATTTTCATTTTATTATTATAATTAATCTTAAATTCAAAAAACAAAAAAATAATTGAAAGGAACTCTCCCATTCTCTTTCTTTTTCACCAAAAACATAGCTTGAGTTTTTACTATTTACTTTTACGTATCATAATATTTCAAAACATGTAGTCTAAATCAAACCCTAGGGTGAATTTTAGGATTAAAAAAATTCAATTTTATTTTATAAAAAAATTATTTTAATTCTTGGAAACAAGTCTTACATTCATAAGCAAAAATAGAGACACTGAGAGAAAACCTAAACAACCTAGACAAAGAAAAGGGTTGCATATTAGATCTAATTTTATTCATTTTCATTAGAAAATAATGTTTATATATGATAATAAAACCATAAAAATTATATTTTTTTCTTATTTTTATTTTATTATATATCATTTAGTTTAGACAATAATCATTTAAAACACCAATAACTAGTTTCTATCTTGCATACATAAAAGAATTTCTAGATACTTGGAAGTGGTATTCCCTAAAGTTTGGATCTAATTTTATTTTAGTTTCATGTTGTAAAATTATTAATTTCATAATATTTTCATTAATTTATATTTATAAAAAAGTGAAAAAATAATTTTAATTAAGTTTAGAAATAAATAAAAGCTGTCATCTAGAAGATGGTAAAATCAACACTGACACTCTTAATCTAGATTTTAGTTTTAGTGTAGAATGAATCAAAATATAATTTAAAAATACAAATAATAATATAATTTACCTTTATTTTTCATTCAATATTTACAAATTATATTCATTCTATCAAGCAACTTAGTTGCATTTTATTTGTATAAACCTTGTCAAAACATTCACATGTACAAAAATAGTTCCAAACAAAACCTTGTAAATATGAGCACAAACACAAAACATTATAAATATGAGCACAAGAACAAAAAATTGGTCACACATTTAAAAATATTAATTAATATCATTAAAAACATTTAAAATAAGATTTATGCTTGCATATTTCTATCCTACCTTGCTTTACCATTAGATGACACTTACTGAGCATCCTTATCTCCATAGAGCAAGTCTATTTCCTAGAGTGCCATATCCTATTCTATTAAGTGATATTATTTTTTATCTTAAAATCCAAGTATTTTGATTCACCCATATCCTAGATCTTATCCTTAGTTAGCTCAAACACCTAAATGATCAATCTAAGCCTATAGTCTCATTAGTATGACCCCTTTGTATTCTTTCATGCTAAGTAAATAACATTAAAATCTGAGTCTTCCATGGTCTCTTTCATTTATCCTTGGGTATAGACTCATATTTTTTCATTCAAGTTACCCATTATCTATCAATTATGTTGTTTGTCTAGGCTAGACCTTGAGAAGCTAAGTGAACATGTTAGTGTTTTATTTTCTACATGTATATAAAATGATTTACTCAATGTGAAAGGCATATCCATTTGTGTATCCTTTTTTTACCACTTTTCTTACTTCAACTAAAATTTTAAGGGTATTTATATACTCATTGATTTTTTTTGGTTAGACCATAATTAATAGAAACATAGACTTTAAAATCTATTGGAGGAGCCTTCAACTTGGTGGTGAAGTCTTCCTACATATTTAGAACAAACAAACTACACAAAATGTGGAATCATAATATCAAAACCACCCTTCCAACTCACAAACTAGATCAGGGATAGTGATCCATGATTTATGGGATCCATCATAAACCACCAATAATTACCCTGATTCTAACAACATGACCTTCACTAGTAGAAGTTGAACCAACACTCATGTTGTAATAAGACTACTAATTATCCTACAAAGACCATTAGCTAAAATTGTAGAGAAATATGATCAATACATTAATATAATTTGTAATCTAGAACATTAGCTAAGTATATTTTAGGTACCATTTCATTCCATATGGTCTACTTATCTCAAGTGTATAATGGGCATGTGTCCATTCTACACTAGATAATAACATAGGAATTTGTTTCCCATATTATCAATTTAGAGGTCATTATTCTTATCTCAATGTGTATAATGGGCATGTGCCATTCTACCCAAGATATTAATATAGGCCTATGTTGTTTATATTATTAATATCTTGTATATAATTGGCATGTTATTGTAAAACCAAAGTGCTTACCACATACATCAATTAAAATTTCAAAAGTTCACACTTTATGGACCAATATATTCCTATAAATAACTAATCACTTCACAACCACACTGATGTGATTTAAATGGTTAAGTTACTATATATTTATTTATTAATAATTTGTAGGGAAGACACTAATGTGAGGGAAATAATATTATATTTTTTAACTTGTTTTATCCATGTTTTATTAGGCATCAAACAATCTCAATACATTGCATCACCTTCTTCTCTTCCAAAACGTTTCAAATATTGAAACCTCACCTTTTTATCCACATTCTCACCTTTCACTTTAAGGTAATTTATATCCCCATCCAACCTTCCCATCCATATATTTAAAGTTTAATTAGTTATTCATAGTAGAAGTATGTATCACACATACATATCCATCAATGGATTGAATTCTTTTATAAATCAATGTTGAGTAAATTTGTTTTATTTGTGACAATGTGAGACCAATCAGATATGTTTTAAATCAAGGTTCACAAATTTTAGTTTCATGACACATAGTACATGATATCTTAATGACTAACAAACCTATTCATAGTTTAATTTGAAATACAAAAACTAACATTTCCATGTAGTCTCCTTTTATTTCATATTTAACATCTAATCCCTATTATGTTAGCATATTTTTAGTATATAAAGATGTACATATGAAGAGATAAAGTGGACTAAAATTTTCAATATATCTATGCATTTTTTTGATTCCATGGATTCCTAATGGCCCAAACCTAAACTTGAAATAATTTCTTTGTAGTTCAATACTTCACAACCCTATCCTCATTACATCGCCACCTTCTATTATGTTTTTAAAACACATATCATTAACTTAGTGTGACAGAACCCAAAAAAACTTGGTGTTGCATTTTTACTAGTGCATCTCCCATCAACTTAAGTATAATAATGCTAGTAAATGAAAAGAATTTGAAAAATATATTGATTACATATTTCAACATTAATTTAAATATATTATTAGATATGAAAAATATTTTAGAAAAAAATATTAATCTTACATCCATATTTAATAAAAATATGGTTACCCCATTAATGGGTCAATTGTAATATGCTTGAATAGAAGTAGGGATAAAAATATTGAATAAAAGATGGTAAAATAAAAATAACCAATGTCAATCTTCAATTAATTTTAAAAAATATGATACAAATGCAAGCCATGTTATTGTAACTTGCTTTGGTATATAAATTTAAAAATACACACATCCTAGGCTACGATGATATCACATATGAATTTATGACCTTCAATAGTTTCACCTTAGTATTCATTACCTTGATCAAGTAGTGCAAGGTATTATTTAATGGCTCCGTGTACCTTTTTAGGAATCTTAATCAATCTACCTTTCCAATTTTTGTTTGTTGTCCATGTCTAGATGATGATATACACATAAATATCTGGTTTAAGTTCATCTTATTTGATGCATATTTTACTAGGTGTTAAACAATCCAAAAATAATGGTTCACCAACTTATCTCCATAAGGGTTTATAATATTGAATAATTGCATTTTTAACCACATTCTCACCTTATGATTTAAGGTAAATATCCCTATCCTCCCTTTCCAAACATATATTTTCATTTTCATTTGTTGGACTTACTAGAAGCATATATTACACATACACATCCATCAATGTATAATATGCTTGTTTATATCTTCCATAAATAGATCAAACATAACTATCATTATTATCTAGGATATGTTTATTAATGTATTCTTATCTATGGAAATGAATGGATCTTATATGTGGTCATTTGTGTCATATCTCTATAATTTTTGTGGCCAAAAAAAGGTTTTGACATCTTGCTACAATTTATAAATGGTCTATCTATGGCACACAAAACATTTTCATAGTATGTTATCTTTGGAAGCTAGTATTCTCTACCTCCACCTATTTCAATTTTTCCATAATGATCAATATTTTATTTTATTTTATTTACTTTTTCAAATATTCCATTTTTTTGAGTTATTTGAAAAGTGTTATATGAGTCTTCCCTTCTAAATTTTTTTGTTTACCATTATCCTTTGTATGCCGAATTGGGATTGGATGAGACCATTGGAGATATTTTATTGTTTATTTATATTCCATCACTAGTATGCCATTCACAACATGAAATTTGAACATATTAGATTTTATAATACCCACTATCTTGTGGATTTCATCTGACAAGTGTGGCTTAGTGAAGGCTATGAAGTCATACACTTTCTCAATAAGGTAAGGAGTAAATTTGCTTGAACCCTCTTGGCATGTTTAGAATGTATCCATGACATGATGAAAAAAAATGTGTATAATTTCCATAATTATGCTTCCAATTTACCAAAATTCATATCTATATCCTCATGGGTGTATCCCACTGGGGGGAATCTTACATACACAATGTTGAATACCCTTCTTGATATCAACATTGATGCAAATGAAAATAAGGTATGATTTTTATTTTAACTCAAAGGATTGTCTAGTTTTAAGTAAAATATTAGTGGTTATTTCTTGAATAAATTACTTGTATTGGAAACATTATTAATTTATTCAGCATGGAAAATGTTTTCCTTTTATCCTTTACACTTATCATGTACTTCATTTTATAACAGTGCATCATGCAATGATTGTTTGATGATCCAAAAGTGTATAATAAATTCGCATACACATTAATGATGGATTATCTAAGATTTTTAAGACACAAATACAATGATGTGTCTATGTAGTTTTTTTCACATTCAACAAATGGTAGGCCAAATTCATTAAAACCATTAGTCTTGTGTCCATATGTGAGCATACAACTCAAAGTAACTGGGAGGTTCATTATATTACGTGTTGAATTTTCATTTTTTCCATCCTTGGTATGGAAGTTTTCATTTTATCCATATTATAATGCACCATGCTCATGGATCCCTAAGTTTATTCCTTTTATTGTAATCTATGGGATTAGTAATGTACATGAAAACTTTGAATGTATTCATTGTGTCATGTTTATTCCTCACCAAGTTTTGCGAGTACTTCTAGGAATGTGGTGGTTCTATGTTTGGTGTACATATGTGTACACTCATGACACTTGGTGAATAATTTGTTATTTTAATTGAAAAATATTAAAATATTATGGTTATTATCTTATTAAAACTTGGTTGTGACATTGGTTTAATTTTCAACAATTTGAGCTCCTTGTTAAACATCTTTCACATCAAATTATGGGTATAGAATGTAAAAAGTAGCCTTTGAACTTTAATTCCATCATGTCTTGTTAACTAATGAGTTAAATTTAGATACATTTTTGAATTTATCTCAACCATACTTGATATATAATCAACTATTGTGGTGATATTTCTTTATCTTTCCTAGTGTTACCATTTACACATGCCTATGACCATTTATCCAGTCTACTTTATGACTATATAAATTTCTCCTTGGGAACCCATAATATTTGTACCATGCATTCTAATAGACATCCATCCCATATAATTTCATTTTGTGGACCTCAATTGATTTTTTCTTGCATTAAAGATGGCATTTGTTTTTAATGTATTTAACACAAAATTCATTCTATCTTCTTTCATGGCTCTAATTTTGTGCCATAAAAATGTGAATGAAGACATGGGATTTTTTTTCAAATAGTCATATTTTCAATAATGATTTTTCACATTCTCAACTTCATTAAAAAAAAAACAATTTTATATCCTCATCGATATTTCTATTTGATGAACTGGGTAGAGGGTCATTCAATTTTTGATGTATTTGAGCACCATAGGGTCTTTTGATCACTTTTTTGGAATGAAAATAATAATTTAAATAAAATTAAATTTGATATACCATATATATTTTTCACTCTTATAATTCATCCCACATGTTTACCTCAACCTCATCTATGAGTTTTTTGAATCTGACATCTAGAGGAGAACCTTTATGTTGACTAATTGCCTAGTAGGCCATTATATGAGAGATCCTTCAGATAGTGAACATCATTTACAAGGAGAGTTGAATAATATATAAACATGCACACCAAATATATTAGCATCTAATCCCTTAATTTTTACCATTTCTTCTTCAAGTATAGTTTTAATTTTTCCATCTACAACATAATTGCTCAAAGATGAGCATAAATGGATTAATTTGGTAATAACTCCCTTGAACTTTAAAATATGTTCACTGATACATAAAAGGTATAGAACATCCAATTCATAACTAAATTTATTTACAGTAAAGGTGCTTCTTGTTTCATGGAAACAAAATGTTTTACTGACCATGCTATTAATTTACTGGGTTGTATTAAGTTTGAGCAATCAAAACATAAATTTACCACATTTTTGAGTATTAAACAAAACATCAAGGGTATCAATCTCTCTTCATGAATTTTATAATCTTATATAATGAGTTACAAAACCTTATTCTATGTCATCATCTTTATTATAACATTTATGTTTAAGAATGAAATTATATATGACAAAATTAATTCTATATTTAGGTCCTATATAATTAATGGTGCTTTCATTATCATCAGTAGAATCTACCTCTTCCACATAACTATAATACTTCAAGTAATTAAAAATGTAATTATTATGAACTTTAGGAATGGATAAATCTAAATTCTTTGACAAATCACTCACTCCCCATGAAATTTAATATCCTATTTTTCTCAACATCTATTTAAGTTTCAAATCCACAAAATGAAAAAGGCAATTGTATTTTTCCATCCAATATTATGTTAACACTAATAACAAAAAATATTACTCCAACATATCTACAATTTAGTATCCTTCTACTTGGATACACTCTACCCTCTTCAACTTTGGTGCATTTTGAAAACAAGTCCACGTGATCATCCTCTCCAAATGTAAGAGACATTGATGTTATAGCACAAATAATAAGCATGAGATCAAAGCAAAAATATATAAAAACCTATCAAATATAAAAATTAAACATAAATATGAGATTAAATAAAAATGAATTATAATTATTAATTGTAATTTAAGTTTCATGTACTAAGGATCTATGTGTTGCTAGGAATAAATCTATATTATGTAAGAATAAGAACATGCGAATGAGGTGATATGCAAAAATAAATAACATCCAATGCAAATATGATCTTAGTGTACCATCATGAAAATAATGATACATTACCATCATTAATTACCATCATATATTAGAGCATCCTTTGTGGGCATGCTTGGTATCCAAACCAGTCATGTCTCAGAAGCTACCACAGCACTTTGGGGTATTGAGTTGGTAGCCAATCTTAGCTTAGAGTTCATCTAAATAGAGGGGGATTCAATGTGATGAACTCAAAATATGGCTCATTATTGACATGTTATTTCCTTCAATTCATCTCTTGAAGGATATTATCTTATGCAAATCTTAGATTCTTAGATAGCTATTACATGGAAAATAAATATTTGTCTTGTTTATATTGAACCAAAGACCAAACCTTTATTTTGTCATTAATGTCTAATACATAGCATGTTTTGGTGATTTTTGTTGTGAAGAATGCTCAAGAAGAAGACACAGGTGATGTATAATGAATGTTCCATTTCAATCTCCATCTAGCAGAACTACAGACTCCGCAGGCTTGCTTTTATGGACTCTATAGGCTTGCTTCTATGGACTCTGTAGGCTTGTTTCTATGGACTCTACAGACTTGTTTCTATGGACTCTTTGGGCTTGTTTCTACAGACTATGTAGGCTTGTTTATATGGGCTCCATAAGCTTGTTTCTATGGACTCCATAGGTTCATTCCTCCTGACTCTGCAAGGTCACTTTCAAGAATTTTATAAGGATGAAGCTACAAATGGGGTAGTTGGCGGTCAGATAGGATAAGAGTGAACCATTCCAGCTAGAATCAAATAAAGAAAATAACTGCCTGCTATTTTGAAGACTTGCTTTTGATAAAATTGTAAATATATTTGATCTTAAGACTATTATAGGATATGATATCTATTTTATTGGAATAATTGGATCTCTTGGAAATCCAATCTCCTATCTTTGGATGAGTGGATTGACCAAGGAATCCTATTCTTTTGAATCCTATTTTGAGTTGATTATATTAGTATAAAATGTAAGATTTTCATATATTATAGATATTAATATCATATGATAGAGAGTATATAATAGAGGAAAATATTTGTACAAGCATATTATAGGTTTTAAATAGATTGTAATCATTTCAATTTTATGAATTTATACTTCAGTTTCCACCACTGATTAATCTTTGTTCTTGAGCCTGAGAGGAGCAAGGGGTGACTCTCTTTGGAACCAAGAACTGCGTATGGTATTTATGTTATATTTTATTAATTCCTTATTATAATTAGTTAGAATCTTGTTACTGTTTGCATTTATTCAAAAAAACATCAAAACAAATTCATAGTTTAAAAAGCAATTTCTTATTTCATTTCTTTTCTAAGCAAAGTGTGTTTTCTTTTACAGCAGAAGTGTGAAGCAAATTTCCTTTTGTAAGTAGGAGTGTGAATTTACTTTCCATGAAAATGTAAAATAGGAGTGTGATCTTTTACTTTCAGCAAAAGAGTGTATTGATTTGATTTCTTTCTTTTTTTAGCAAAAATGTGAATCACGTAGTTTAGGACACATTTCTTTCTTTAGTCAAAGTTAGAATAGGATCAGCAATCACCCTCATAAGTAGCCTTCTATATCTACCATCCCATACCTTACTGCAGATAGCTTTGGACACTAACCCTAGTTGATAAGACATCAATTGAATATTGATTAAATGAGGAGTTAGATGACACTCATCATTTTTGGTGCCATTGATGGGGATAACAAGGTGCTAGTAAGGTAATAATTATTGATCTAGAGTGAAAAATAGAAAAATTATAAAAATCATAAAATCTTATAAAAAATCAATAAATTGATGTACCATCCTAGAAATTCTAAAGGATGATTCATCCCAAAGTTTCCACCAAAAACATAAGCTGACATTCCTTCAACATCTCTGAGTAGTGAACCAAAAGATACAAGTGAAACCTATTTGCAAGAATCTTCTAAAACTTGGATAGAAAATAGGCCATTACCACAAGCAAGCCCCATAGGAAAAATGCTTCAAGATCAATCTCTTGTAATAAGACATTATTTAGAAGTTGCTAAGGATTTAGAAGAAGAATTTCAATAATCTGTAGCTGAAGAAAATTTTGAGAATTTTGAACAACCCATAACTAATACCACAACTATTCAGTGGGAAGATCATCCCAATTTTGAAACATCATTAGAAGAAGAAATGGCTCTCTAACAAAATCAAATTTCACAACCAAGAAAGACTTTCTCCTTTCCTATTGTTATAGATACTAATGATCAAACCCCCATAAAAAATATTTCACCCGCTAATCAGCCAAATTTTTGGGGATGATCTACAAAAGATCTTGATTAATTCATATTTGAGTTTAAAGTGTTATGTCAAACCTATGATTACACAATTGATAGCCATAAATTAAAACTATTTCCCTCTACACTTAAAGATGCAGCTATGAGATGGTTCATGGTTTACTTGGTGATTCTATTAGAACATGGGATGACATGGAAATACAATTCTTTAACAAATACCAAGATTACTGCTGAGTGTGAGAAAGAAAAGAGGATTTATTTAAAATCAAATAGAATGAGGATGAATCTTTAGAGGATTATTTGGATAGATTCATGATCACTCATAAAAGAAGCAATTATCCACTCACTGAAGATGTTCAAAAATTAGTTTTCTTTAAAAGGTTGGATGAAGACACTAGAGATGCCTTAAATCTGATGGGAGGAGGAGATATAAATAAGTTGGCTTTCAATCATCTTTTTGAGCTTTGTACCAACTACTCTTGAATGAAACTTGGAATTAGGAAAGGAAGATTTGGGAAATCTAATGAAGTGGGTAAGTTAATGGAAGAATTTTCTAATCTAAAGACAAATATCCTAGTTACACTAAACATTAATTTGGATGACCTTCAAGTTAAGGAAAATGCAATAGAAGCTTTAGCAATCTACTATCCTAAGTGTAAATAGAAACACACCCTTAAAGACTATCCACTAGATAGAACCAATGTTTCATCATGTGGGATCTGTGATGAAATAGATCATGATACCAAATATTGCATCCTTCTACCTATTTTAAAGAATCAAATGAAAACACAAGTTCAGTCCACTGAAGAAATAAATTATATTCAAAGACAAAACTTTGTCCCACAAAACTAGGCTTAAGGACAGTTTAATGCAAGAAATCTAGTTAATCCATGGATGGAACCATGGAATGTTTTAGTTCCTTCACCATTTTAGAATCAACCCTAAATTCTATCAATTCAAAATCCATGGGTAGGACAAGATTGAATGCCAACACCCCCATGGATGGTGCCACAGCCATAACAATAATGGGTACCATAGCAACAATGGATGCCTCAGCCATATCAATAATGGAATTAGTAGTGAAACCCATAGTCACAATTCACCCAACTGAGAAGACCACTTCAATAGCAAACCATTATGCTACCCCTAGTTATTCAACAACAAGGACAAATCAATTAGGCCTCAATGCCTACATAACCAATAGTAAATCCAAAAAATAAACAACCATCACCTATTTATGTTAATGAACAAGAAGATACAATCAATGTTGGATCTATTAAGTGTTAAGACATACATTTGAGATCAGGGAAAACTATACAAAAACCTCCAGTTCTCATTTCTAAGATACCTGATGAAAATGAAAAGATAAAATCATCTCAATTAAACACTGGATAGGCCAAAATAAAAATAAGCCCTAAAGCAAATAAATAAAAAACTACTACCCTAGTAGTTCCTTTTCTAAAAAGTTTAAGAGAAATTGGTATTAAACTAGAATCAAACTTGGTCCAGGAGTTGCAAAAGATCAATATTGAGGTACCCCTTCTACAAGCTATTAGGGATATACCTAAATTAAATAAGATCATCAAAAACCTTTATATCAAGACACCTAGGAGGAAAGTAAAATATCTTGTAACCATCTATGTTGATGGAAAAGTTGCTGATTTATTATCAAAAAAACTATTAGTTCCAAAATATGTAGATCTGGGAAGCCTAGTGATCATAGTCATAATTTAAGAAAAAGAAATTCCTAATGTCTTAGTATATTTGGGAGTAGAAATCAATGTTATGAAAACTAATACTCTCCATGCATGATCTCTTATGAAAATGCAACCCACAACTACCATTCTTTAAATGGTAGACCAGTCTATAACTAAACCAGAGGAGACTTTAGAAAATGTTGAAGTGCTAATAGAGTCTTGGGAATATCTAGTAGATTTCATGGTCTTGAAACCCAAAACAAAGAATCTAAGATATCCTATAATCCTAGGTAGACCATGGTTGGCTACTGAAGTAGCATTGATTGATTGTCAGTCAAGAGACATGACCATTTCTAATGGGTTAAAATCCAAATGCATCTCCTTGTATCCTCTTGTAAAACCATCAAAAAATTGTATAAAAGAACTTTGGTTGGATGAATCAGAAAACACATTAAACAAAATTTCCTCCTTAGCTATGATCATAGTTAAACAAACACTTAGAATAATTGAATGGAGACATATACCCAAAATCTACAGACTTTGCCAGGCTAGAAGCTATAGACTCTACCAGTCCAAAAGCTACAGACTTGGCCAGTCTAGAAATTATGAACTATCTTAGTTTGGGATTCTTGGGTCAGATAGAAAATTCTAAAACCTCTACTTCTACTTCTTCTAGTACTTCTTCATCATATGATCATAGATTGATTTAGGAAAGTGTGTGGAAATTGGTAGAATAACAACAAACTCATTTTTTAAATGCATTTCATTATTCTTTAGCAGGACTGATTCCTCTTGGAAAAGAGTTTTTTGATAATGTAACTATGTTTCATAAGCTACTTCCTCATCCATGTCTTCTAAACTCATTAATTAGTGAGTTTAAGCAAATAGAATCTAACTACCCAGGTACAAAACCAATCATGGTATTACCTGGAAAGATTTTGAACATCAATAGTTGGTTAACAAATGAAGAGGAAGATCAACTCTTTAAAGTATTGGAAAGACATACCAAGGCTTTTGATTGGGATTATACTGACATGAATGGAATTCACCCCAACATATACACTAATCACATTTACATAGAATCTATCAAACCAGTCAGACAACCATAAAGAAGAATAAATCCAACATTAAAGGAAATCGTCAAAATAGAAATCCAAAAGTTACTGGAAGCTAGGTTTATTTACCCCATCTCAGACAGCCAATGGGTTTCACCTCTAGTAATTGTGCTAAAAAAATGAAAAATTAAGGGTATATGTAGATTATAGAGAATTGAACAAAGCAACACTCAGAGATTACTTTCCTTTACCTTTCATTGATCAAGTTCTTGATAACTTGGTAGGAAAGAAATATTTTTCTTTCCTAGATGCGTTTAGTGGGTATAACCAGATAATGATAACAGCTGAAGATCAAGATAAAACCACATTTACCTACCCTTGGGGAATTTTTACTTATCAAGTACTTCCATTTGGACTCTGTAATGCTCCAACAACTTTTTGAAGAGTAGTTCTAGCAATATTCTCTAACCTTACAAATGATTATGTTGAAGTATATATGGATGACTTCATCATTTATGGTGAAACTTATGAAGAGGCTCTTACCAAATTAGAAAGAGTATTGATCAAATGTGAGGAACACTAATTATCTTTGAGCCATGAGAAATTCTTATTGATGATGGATGAAGGAATAGTCTTGGGACACCATATTTCTACAAAAGGCATTCAAGTAGATCTAAATAAAGTCAAAACAATATCCAATTTACCCATTCCAAAAACACAAATTGAAATTAAGATTTTTTTTGGGACATGTTGGTTACTACAGATGCTTCATAGATAAGTTTAGCCAAATAGTTGCCCCTATGTTTTCCTTGCTTACAAAAGATAGTATATTTGAATGGAGTGATAGTTGCCAGTAGGCCTTTGAGACCATCAAAGCTAAACTTATTATTGCTCCAGTATTGAGAGGACCAGATTGGACTAAACAATTCCATATATACACAGATGCTTCCAATACAACACTAGGAGTAGTCCTTGGATAAAAAGATGAAGAGGGAAACATGTATGCTATATATTATATTAACAAAACATGACACCTGCTAAGAGAAATTACACCAAAACTGAGAAGGAATTCCTAGCTGTAATCTATGCAATTAACAAAGTTAGACACTATATAATAGGCTACAAGGTATTTATCTATATAGACCATTTAGCTATTAGATATCTTCCCAACAAATTGATTGTGGGAGGTATAATTACTAGATGGCCATTAATCTTATAAGAATTTGATGTTACTATTATAGACAAACTAGGGAAGTGTAATGTGGTTGTTGATTTCTTTTCAAGAATGAACACTATAGGTAAAGAAGAACTAGTGGAAGATGACTTTCTAGATGAACAATTATTTACTATTTTAGCACAATCTTCATGTTTTGCTGATATAACCAATTAACTCACCATAGGGAAGTTTCCTCTACCCTTTTCACAAAAATAAAAGAAACATTTAATCAAAGAAAGTTCTTCGCTTAAATGGATTAATGGAATGTTATTTAAACTTGGCCCTGACCATGTATTCATAGGTATGTGATAAATGGTGAAGCTTATGATATCATCAGAGCTTGTCATGATGAACTAGGAGGAGGTCATTACTCAGCTCAAAGAACCATATATAAAATCCTGGGATCAGGATACTATTGGCCTCATCTCCATCAACAAGTAAAAAGATATGTTAGACACTATGATGCTTGCTAGAGAATTGGATAGCCTACTCTTTCAACAAAGATGCCTCTACACCCTCATCCTCAAGTAGTTTTAGAACCATTTGAGAAATGGGGAATTGATTTTATAGGTCTTATAGATCCTCCTTCTAGAGGAAAATAATATCTCCTAGTATATACATACTATGTGACCAAGTGGGTAGAAGTGGAAGCATTAACTCATGCTAGAGAAGAGATGGTCGTTGATTTCTTATATTTCAAAATCATGCAAAGATTTGGTGCTCCAAGAGAAATAGTCTCAGATCAAGGACTATAGTTCATGTCAAACATGATAAACCACTTCATGTAATTATATCAAACTTAGCATAGAAAAACATCTCCATACCATCCATAGGCTAATGGGTAGGTTGAAGTCACCAACAGAGAACTAGAAACCATTTTAACCAAGTTTGTTAATCCTAGTAGAAAGGATTGGGTAAATAAGGTACCAGAAGCTATTTGGGCCTATAATACTACTTGGAAAACAATAACTAGATTTTCACCTTATGAATTGGTGTATGGTAAGAAGCCTTTATTCTCTATTGAATTTGAATTACAAACTTTAAAAATAGCTATAGAAGTAGGAATTGAATTAGAAGAAATACAAAAAGAAAGACTCCTACAACTTAATCAACTTAATGAAATGAGGATGGAAGCACTACAAAGAATTGAATTGGTACAACATCAAAGAAAAGTTTGGCATGATTCACAAATCAAGTAATAGAAGTTTCAAAAAGGAGATTGGGCATTATTGTTTGATTTTAAATTTCAATAGTTCAAAGGAAAACTACAAACAAGATGGTTAGGACCTTATCTGATTGAGGAGGTATATGAAAATGGTTCTATTAAGCTAATGCCTATTGATGATAGCAGAAGAACTATGTTAGTCAATGGACATAAATTAAAACTCTATCAGAAACCTCTCAATAAAGAAGAATTTATTCAAAAAGTAAAGGATCAAGTAGTTATTCTGGAAAGATCTACTTCTTCCAATGAACATGCTCCTTGATAATCTATAAAAAAATCAATAGTGAAAATCCTTATAAGGACACTATTGACAATGCATGCCCAGAAAACTAACTTGCTGGCTCGCTATGCATTGCAAAAAAAGGGATTTAGCTAGAAAACTAGTAATCACTAGCCAAAGGAATAAAACAAAATTTATAAGGAAACAAAAAGAGAATCACATCATGACACTATGATTGGTCATCTCCATGCAATAAACTAATCCATGCAAACTTATTTATGTAGGACACATGGCGAGCAAAGGATAACATCTAAGGTTAAAGTAAGACATATATTTTATTTATCTATGTTTAGTTAGCTAATTATCTTCAATTTAATTAAGACACTATTATACAGACATGACCCAAATTTGAATCTTCCAAAATGGAATGACACATGCCATAATGAAAAAGCATGCAACCGAGCCACCAAAGGTGTATGGATAAGTGTGCAGCTTTGATATAATCAATTGAGTTATTAGGTATCATAATGATGGGATGTCATAAAAAGGGGTTTTAAATGAAGTAATGAATCATTGTCACCATCAATGTGACACATCATCATTTCATATAACTTGTATTAATGAGATAAAATGGCTGACACATCTATAGAAACATGCGGTGCCTACCTATATCAAATCATCATATCAAACTACAAACTCATGCAGTTGTAGCATTTTGTGTGAACCATTTCATTTATACAGACTTTAATAGAAGTTGGTCCACAAATTCTTAGTGCCTGTTGCCTACCAATTTTGACAAAAGACTAGTCTACACCTTAATTAGATTTAACAGAATAGAGTTGACTGTAAATCCATATAGAGATGGGATAGAAGATAAGATCAGAGGTGAAGGATCTAGTAAAGTTTCATAAAGACAAAGATTCTATATTAGTGTTTAGAACCAATGGCTAGCTACCTTTCATTGAAAATTTTAGGGTTTTAATGAAATAATGGTAAGTGAATTTATCACTAATCTCACCCCTGAATTTTCAATTGTGAAAGGCATTATTATTCCTGTTACAACTCAAGTTATAAGCCAAACTATATAGTTTCAGAAGAAGGAATGAATGCTACAGGCAAAATTTCATTTAGTGATTTAATTAGTTAATTTAATGGTAATGAGCAGACTGGGACTACATGTCTAGTAGATTCTAAGGGGAAATCAAAAGGGATTAGTAGAAATTCACTTCCTAAACCTTGGAAATCTGTAGCCAAGTAGGTACTCAAATATATCATTTGTGAAGGGTAACATAGTCTTTTAGGGGGAGATGCCATGAAAATGTTAATACATCTTAATCATGGGAGACAAAACCCTCAATACAAAATTAACATCCCATCTTTCTTATATGGTGCTCTAAAAGTTATGTCTATAACCCCTAATGCTACTTTTAGGCATCATGGCCTTATTCAACTCATTATCAAACATCACTTTCTTCAACAGGGACAAGAGGTCTGGGAGGAATTTTAAAATAGTATAGCACAACAAATTCCAAATTTTCCTACACAAGAAACCCCAAATGTACCATAGGAACACTCATCTCCACTTGCCACATTAGCTAAGAAAACAACCCCAAGAAAGAAATATCAGACTGTAATCTCTATAGAAATCCTTTCTTCTTCTTCTTTAAGAAGAATCACAAGGTCTCAAAACCCTAAAGTTTTAAGGTCTCCACAAGAACCTCATGAATATGTAGTACAACCAATTCCCTTGTCAAGAAGATGAAAATTGAGATGAAAGGTTGCTACAGAACCTAAGAAGACCAAGGGATTGATGCTTGAGAAGGAAAGCCAACCAAGTGTAGCTCAAAGAGTGACCAAAATAAGGAGGAGGATCATTCTGATAAATGAAGATGAATAAGAAGCTACAGACATTATAAAAAGTTTTAAAATGGTATCTCATTCCCCCATTAATCAAAATATCCCTACACCTATAGATATTGAAGAAATTCCTTCTGAAATTAACTCTCCAATCATAATGAAGGAGCCAAATCTAGAGGAAGAGCCACACATGGTAGAGAAATTAAGTATGGCAAGAAAACCACCTATTCTAGTTGAAACTTAAATCAATAAAGGGAAAAATTTATGTACCAATGAGAAAGGTGAATCATCTAATCTAAATGATCCTGTTATGTAGTTAACTTTTTAGCTTTCTCAAGCTTAAGCTCTTGAACAAAACCAAATAGCTAACATTGCTGACTTGATCAGTCAATTGTAGAACAAGGATCATCTCAACTCATCCTTGGTGTAAAAATTAGATACAACATCTACTGATCATGCAGTAAAAGTTCACAAATTTGAGGAAATAATAAAGGAACATGAAATTGAAAAAATAGATCTTTGGATATATGTATAAAGTTTGAAGAAGGAAAATAGGAGATTATAGAGTTTGGTAAACTCTTTTATAGTACCTATTGTTGCACCTTCTCCTCTTAAGGTATTTGTTGACCATGGTTGTCAAATAAGTGATCTAGGTATTCCTCCCTTGAAAATACTACATAAAATAGAAGAAGAATATTATATAATTAAACATAAAAACAAATATGCAACTACTTCAAACAAACTCTTGGAAATAAAAAGAAATAATTAGAAACTAAAGTCCAAGATTTAGAAGAAAATTTGCAAGATGCATGCAAATTAAGGGAAACTCTTTTGGCATGTAGTAATCCTTATCCTGCATATAGTTTGTTTTTATTTAAATGGTTTTATATATGGTAGCTTCTACGAATCTCCTATCATCTTCCTTAAAAAAATTTGTAGCCAACAACATTTTTGAAATTTTTTTATAGTGTTGAATCTAATCAGTAGGATTTGCTTTGTGAATTTTATTTTCATGATTTGATTCTAGGAGATCATGAGCACAATAAGTTTTTGATAAATGTTCATGTAGGATAAGTTCAACTAAGAGCATTACATTCTAAATTCAAAAATTAAATAGTATGGAAAAGCATATTTGAGGACTATACAAATCATGCTAAGACTACAGGATTGTGTGTCTAACTGGCCTTTCCTATTCCCAAATTGATCAAATAGAATTTTAACTATGCTTTGTTAAATGATGAGGTTAAAACACATTATTTATAGGCTCTATATGATTATGCTATTTATTTTTATTTGTTTTCAAGACAAAGTTTTGATTCAGTGGTGATTGCACGTGTAAATAGATGGGACCAACTTTCAGTGTCTCTTAAAAGGCAAGAGGTCATGTCCCCAAATAACTTAAGATGGAGTATGAGGAGAGCATCCTCAGTTCTAAAAAATTTAATAGAGGTAATCAACTCTGGGGGAGAATAGAAATGGATTGGCATGAGATATAGACCCCCTTTGTTGATCATACTTATTCCAAGATTGCAAAGTTGGGATCCACAATCAGAGGAGCAATTCAGTATATGGAAGTAAATGATTCAATCACATCAGGGATTTACAAGAAATTTAGACAAACATATAACAAATGAATTTGATGAATATAAATTGAGTTAGAGTGTGGAAAGTAGAAGCCAGAGCTATGAATGCCAATAAATGTTTGCAATGGGACTTGTAAAAGGTAAAGCTTGGGGGAGATGATGAGCTCAAAATATGGCTCATTATTAACATGTTATTTCCTTTAATTCATCTCTCAAAGGATATTATCTTATGAAAATCTTATATTCTTAGATAGCTATTACATGAAAAATAGATATTTGTGTTTTTTTTATATTAAACCAAAGACTAAACCTTTACTTTGTCATTAATGTCTAATACATAACATGTTTTAGTGATCTTTATTGTGAAGAATGCTCAGGAAGAAGACAAAAGTGATGTATAACAAACATTTCATTTTTATCTCCATCTATTAGAACTATGGACTCCGTAGGCTTGCTTCTAAGGACTCTGTAGGCTTGCTTCTATGGACTCTGTAGGCTTGTTTCTATAGACTCTACAGGCTTATTTCTATGGACTCTATAGGCTTATTTCTATTGACTCTATAGGATCATTTCTACAAACTTTGTAGGCTCATTTCTATAGACTCCATAGGTTCATTCCTCCTGACTCTATAGGGTCACTTGGAGAATTCTATAAGGATGAAGCTATAAATGGGGAAGTTGGCAGCCAGATAGGATAAGTGTGAACCATTCCAGCTAGAATCAAATACGGAAAATATCTGCCTTCTATTTTGAAGGACTTGCTTTCAATAATATTTTAAATATATTTGATATTAAGACTATTATAAGATAGGATATCTATTTTATTGGAATAATTGGATCTCTTGGAAATCTAATCTCCTATCTTTGGATGAGTGGATCGACCAAGTAATCCTATTTATTTGCATCCTATTTTGAGTTGATTATATTAGTATAAAATGTAAAATTTTCATATATTATAGATATCAGATGAAAGAGAGCAGATAATATAGGAAAAGATTTGTACAAGCATATTACAAGTTTTAGAAATATTGTAATTATTTCAATTTTATGAATTAATACTTCAGTTTCTAGCACTGATTAATCTTTGTTCCTAAGTCTGAGAGGAGCAAGGGCACACTCTCCTTGGAACCAAGAACTATGTATGGTATTTAAGTTATATTTTATTAATTCATTGTTATAATTAGTTAGAATCTTGTTACTATTTGTATTTATTCAAAAAAACATCAAAATAAATTCATAGTTTAAAAAGCATTTTCTTATTTCATTTTTTTTCTAAGCAAAGTGTGTTTTATTTTACATTAGAAGTGTGAAAAAAAGATTCCTTTCGTAAGTAGGAGTGTGAATTTACTTTCCATACAAACCTAAAATAGGAGTGTGATCTTTTACTTTCAATAAAATAGTGGATTGATTTGATTTATTTCTTTTTTTAGCAAAAGCATGAATCACGTAGTTTAGGACACATTTCTTTCTTTAGTCAAAGTTATAATAGGATTAGCAAGCACCCCCATAAGCAACCTTCTAGATCTACCATCCCATACCTTACTGCAGATAGCTTTGGACACCAGCCTTAGTTGATAAGACATCAATTGAATATTGATTAAATGAGGAGTTAGATGACACTCGTCACAATGAACATTATCAATTTCTTAAAAGGCCTCTCTCCCCCATCTTGGAACATATTTGGCATCATCAGTGATGCTAAAAAATTGCTAACCCATTTCAAAGGGGTCTCTATAGGTCATGTCTATAAGGAAGGAAACATGAGTGCCAATTACATGGCAAATATCAGAGTCCTAAGAGATGACTATACTACTTAGAATGAAATAGATTATCCATATGATGTCATCTCTATTATTGATCTAGAGAAATGACACATCACGTAGAATCATAATGAGCAAACTAATTCATCCTTGATATTATTTATACATGTAAGGATATTACTAATAAAGTATTATAGGTTTAGGGATCCTTGAGTTTACATCATATGATTAAGGGTGGCTCTAATCTCTATAAACATCACCTCTCTTCCCAAAGAGTTTATTATGTGAAGTCTATAGAAGTAATTCACACTTTTAAAAAATGGGGGGGGGGTGGAGATAGAGACTGATTTGAGCTAATATCTTGTCCCAATGTTAATAAAACTGAATATGTATGAAAAAAATGGTCTAGTGTGGGTTGGAACCATTCATGGAATGTCTGGTTGGGCACAACACTATTTTATCCATGGATTTTGCCCATGGTTAGATGGACTATGAAGTGAGAATGCATGGCCTAAAGATCCAAATTATAGAGAAAATCATTAGTGAAACTATGGGGATGGAATGCCATCAAGTCAAGTAATTCAAGGATAAGAGGTAGAAGGAGGAGATCCTAAACATATTCTATAAGAAGGAGAAGGACAAACATAAATCCATGTATTCATCTCATAAGGGTTTTATGCATGTAGAGCTATTGAATAAATAGCTAGAGTTTTGTTTACAAATCATGAGGTGCATTACCCTTGAAGGTAAACATACTATTATATTTTCACATCACTTTCTTCTTCTGAACCACTTTAAAGGTCATACAATTAGCATCCTATTTTTTTTTACTATAATCTCTAGAGATTTTATTTTTGGATTTTAAAAAGAATCCTTCTGTAGATTTCATTCTTGAAGAATTAATCTTATTATTGATTGAGTGTGGGGAGCCACTATGGTATAAGATCATCTCTAAAGACATAAACATTAACAGTGAGAGGGATAATTCTGAGGAGGAAGGAAACAACACCCAGTTAGATTTAGGAGATGAACAAGAAGAGAAAAATGTGAGGGATTTGGCTAAAAATGCATAGGAGGACCCCAAGCCTAGTTCAGAAATCCCTTCATTATTTCACCCACTTGATCTTAAAGATAAAGGATTATCTAGGTCTAATGTTAAGGTGGATATTGAGGACTCCCTCTAGAAGTTGTATATGAAGATAGCAATCTAGAAACTATTTTATGGAAAAATTGTTAAGGAGTTCAAGAAGCTCAAATGATTTCTTTGTCTAGATAGAAAATTTAATAGTGAAGGTATAATTCACCCATCCTACACCCCTAAAGGTAAATATATCCATCACACAAAAGAGGAGGAAGCCACCTAGGATTCTAAGGAAGATAAAGAGGATTTTCATTCCTCTGACCTTAAGAGGAAGAGATAGGAGGATGGTAATGAACAATTTATTGGGAGTTGAATCAGGGGAAGAAATAATAAAGTGCTAATACCGACACAAAAGTGTTGGCCATTTACTCTGAATCAAAATAGTTTGTTGGTCCCTATTGCCTTTTTGGATACTTTTTGGTTTTTTAGCTGATTGTTGGTGGTTTTTAGTAGAAGGTGGGTGTAGCTACTAGGTCTCTCTCTTTTTATCCTATTGATTTGTATTGCTTATCTTTTAGTTGCTTGTTGTAAAGGGTATGAGCCCCTTCAACCTATATTTTTAACCAATCTAATAAACAATTATTGATCGATGCAAATAAATTTGAAACACTTACAAAAATTGAGTAAAACATATTTATTGGTAAATTGGGTGGGTTCCTTCCTTACCCACTAGATTTCAAATTTAAACATTTAAAATCTATTGATGGAATTATGGGAATTCAAGATTGACTTATTCCAACAACTTTAAGGGCTATAAGTGTCATCTAAAAATATATAGTTAACCATTAGAACATGACATAAACCTATATAAAATAATTAA
This sequence comes from Torreya grandis, assembly GCA_037957365.1. Classification (NCBI taxonomy): domain Eukaryota; kingdom Viridiplantae; phylum Streptophyta; class Pinopsida; order Cupressales; family Taxaceae; genus Torreya; species Torreya grandis. The sequence continues at coordinate 35,999 of JARHVA010000355.1, forward strand.
CTATTAAAATAATGTCATTACCTACAAATAATAGTTGACTCTATTATTAGAAATTATCTATGTATCTATTAATCACACACACACACCCACCCACCACACACACACACACACACACACACACACACACACACACACACACACACACACACACACACACACACACACACACACACACACACACACACACACACACACACACACACACACACACACACACACACACACACACACACACACACACACACACATGCATGCACGCACGTGCACGCATGCACATGCACGCATGCACGCGCATGTGCGTGCGCACACACACACACAATATTTCTTAATCTAAGGATGTTTTCAAAAAGGCTGAGAGGATGTTCATATAAATATTAATCTAAATCCTTTAATAGAAAGATTCATCCATTGATCCATAACACTATGAAAATATATATATGGATCACTAATAAATAAAGTAATTTAACATTAAAATAGGGTTGAATCAACTTATAATAAACCATGATAAATCGATGCCTCTCAAGGAAATCTCCCATGAAGCCACATGTCATAAAATAAAATTCAAATGGAAAGTTTGCCATCATAGACCATTGGGAATTAGTTAATTCCCATTATTTGTCCATGAATAAACCTTGAATCAGTTCTTCGTGACTATTATATGGTCTCAAAGAAATTTTAAATTCATTTGAAAACATAATACTACAAAAAATTGAATATCCAGAGCTCTATATTCCCTTGGCACTTAAATATATAAATTCCATTATCAAGTCAATAAAAATATTATAATGTAAGCTCTTAGTCAAACTAAAGTTCCCTCTTCATTCTCATTTAAAATGAATGAGGAATATGACATAAATTTTGATTTAACAGCTCTGTATGGGGAATTTACTTACTACACATCCATTTACAAGGAAAAGGTCAAAGCTGCAAAGGAGTATAGTGATGATGATGCTTTTCCCTTAACTCAGATAATGGGAGTATGATGTCCTACTTTATTTATGTTGTTTTTTCTACCATGAGTTTCTGAAGGTTAATTGCATGGACATCGAGTAATGCCAAAAAGGATTTGTGAAGACTTTGACATTTTTCATATTAATTATAATGATAAATTTAGGCATTATATAAAAATATAGATCAAATGATATTTTCCCACCTATTTATCAAACTATTAATATGAATCTTACACTATGGAGGCTATCAAAAAAAATAAGGAGGTCTCTACAATCATATTATGGTGATTATTGTCTCAGTAACCTGACCACATAGTCATAAGTGTAGTAGGAGTAGCAATAGTAGAATTTCTCCATTTACCAAGGATCTATGTCCCAGATAAATTGGTTGAGAAATAAATCCCTTCTAATTGAATATGATCATATATGGACTCTAAAAATAATACCACAGGAGCCATACTACACACATCGCCTAAGTATCAAGGTACTCGGCAAGACTATATTTCAACAATGGTCTATTTTGCACAAGATAAGAATAATATTAGATTATTAATTGATAATATTGTTAATATGTTAGACTAGTGAATAGTAGGCATTTGATAATTGTACACAACTCCACAATAATTCTATCAAATAAGAATCCATTTAAAATTTCCAAACAACAAAATTCTGCTATAACTTGACTTTATGTGATGATGTTACATGTCTTGATCTCATACTTCCATTGCAAGTTTTTAAATGGATAATAATGAGAACAAAAGTTTAAAATGAATTGACTTTGTGCAATGATTCCAAATGTCATAATATTTCACTTCAGCATATTCACAGGGTTTTAAGTGGGTAAAGGATGAAAATAAAAGTTTGAAACAATGGAGCTATGCATAATGATGCCATATATTTCATGTTGTCTCTAATTTAAATCATAAGAAGCACATAGAACATATTGATCAAAGTTTAGTGTCAATTTATTTTTATTATTGTGATGTTCCACCATGTGGCACTCACAACTTTCCAAAAGGGGCACATAACACCATGACAGTTGAAATGGTCTCATCAATTTTTAATTTCCCTTTAGAATCAAAATATTTTAAATATTGACTATTCATGTATCCTGTGTATTTTTTGCTATACAATATGAAAGATTCATAATGGAATCCCCATCCCAAACTAAAACTCCATCTTGGTTGACTATTAAACTAATGACATTTACCTAAAATAAATAGTTGACTCTTTTATTGAAACTCAATAATGTATAATATATTAATCACATAAAATAATACTACATTGATAGATAATGGTTAGTATTCATGGCACATTCAAAAATCCACTAATTTCACATTAGATAAGGCTGAAAATTATATTTAAAACTAAGATTATAATAAAGATATATGTTTTATTTATTGTTTCTTCCTTAGACTATCAAAATAATATTACCATTTTAAGGGAAATTTTGAATAGATAAAAGACATAAAAAATATTCAAGATGTGATTAAGTGGATTAGTTGCATCCATCCCTGCCCAAGTTCAAATCTCACATGGCATGTGAGGTTGGTTGTGGTCATGGGTGACATCGATGATGCTAGTGATGTTGATGATTGTGTGTATGTAAGGGGTATCTTGGCCTCTCATTTGTGTCCCAAACTGGTTCTTAGTTCCATTCAATACTACCCCCTCTAGTTCATAGCTACAAAATCTGTAATAGTTTTTACCTATATCTAATAAAAAACAAAAAATCAAGACAAGGTTCCAAATTTTTAGGTAATTTTAAGGGCTTCCATGTAAGAGTTAAATTTTATGGGCATCCTTGAATGGGTTTATAAATTTTATGATGTTATTAAAGGGATGTTGTTAATTCATTCAAAATTGCATTTCAAAACTTATGAAAACTATATTTGAAGAAGTGCCTATTGTGACTTTAGTACCTATACTTTAAAGATATTTATTTTATAAAAACAATTTTTTTGATATTTAAATCTATTAAGATATAACATAATTAAGATATCTTAGAAAGTTATTATTACACAAAAAAATTTGATCACAATCCTATATTTATCTACATTAAATCATTTTATTAATATTATTAAAAAAAATTCATCTATTTATACCATTTAACCAATGTCACTCCCTATGTCATGTCAATACTAATGCCACAAACAAGAAAATTACCACCATAACATTTTAATTAAAAAATTAGAGGGAAAATTCAATGGGAAATAAATATGAGAGGATACAATTGGATATATGGTAGCATCTTTTAGTGGCTTTAATTAAATGTGCATATCAAAACTTTACATGATCCCCCTATGGTTGTGGGTTACAATGAAACTCAATATGGAGGGTATTTTTGGCAATAATTATGGGATAAAGTGTGTTTTACTTAACCACGTACATAGTGGTTCAAGTTTTATTTTTTTATATTTATCATAAATTGATATATTTTTATAAACCCTATTACCCAAAATTATTAGGTTGTTGATATTTGAATCATTGAAGATCGATGACAAAGATTGAACCTAGTAGCACATAAATCTTAAATAAAATGAATTATATCTACCTAAATAAGCCCATAATTAATTAATATCATATGTAATTAGGCATAGGTGGTCACTCATTACATTTAACCATTAACATTTTCATTGTTCTAAATCAAGCTCTGTGTAGAAGTAATATTCTCAGTAGTCTGTTTCAACACTCAAACTTTCTCCAAGATTTTAACATCAATGACTATAAGTAGTTTGTCATTTGATATAAGCTAAGATAAGTGATAATCTAACCTTGGATATCCACATTTGCATGTTATGTAAGTGGCCTCAGATTGTAATAATATTTTTTAATATCATCAATACTCTAAATGACATCTCATATTAAAATCTATGAAAACTATGTTGGCATAAAAATTTGAATATGGGTGCACTAAAATATATAATTATTAGTTTTTATTTTAACTTTTGAGGACTTAGTGAATGTAAATTTTATGTTGACAAAGGGATTGAGTATAGTAAATTAGGGTATAAATATGTAATAAATAAATCCATGAATTTGCAACAAAATTGACTTAGTTTGATCTTTCTAGAAATAACAATAAATAATGTAAATATATACTTAGAAAATGAATGAAACAAGAGATTTAGAGTTTTAAAACTAAGATAAAATTTAATCTAAGTGTCATAAACAAGATATAGGTGTCCAAACCCTTTTACATAGTATCACCTTAATTGGATAGTAGTACCATGTGGAGCTAGTGTCCTTATTTTGACACTAATGTCTTATGTGCAGAACTATTTTGAGCTTCTAGGTGCACTTGTGTTTAGGTTTGCCAAGCCTGTTCCTATGTTCACAAGTTATGGATATTTGTAGATGACCTATTTTAACTAATTTTATGTATAAACCCTAAACCTCCATGTTGTTAGGGCATCCAACTGAAACCATTAGCAAATTGTGTTGTTAGTGGGGTAAGCTAGACATCCTAAACACCCTGTTATGATGAGAGTTGCCTACATACCATTACTATGAAGAGGGATTAAATCCAATGTAGTTATCCCCACCTAAGTGCTAGTGTTAGTGTAATTTAAGCTAGTATGTGTGTTGGCTTGAGCGCTTTGAATGTTCTTGAGACTGGAAACTTGAGTAATATGAGCTTAATAATTTTATATATGGTTGAAAGAAGTAGGGAATAATAGGAATTGATAACTTTGATTGTGCACAACTTGTTCTATGTTTATTTGTGTAATTTTCATTTGATTTCCATCTAGTGGTTAGAGGGATGAAATTCATGTATACATATATTATTATAGTGATTTTTTGGGTCTTAAAATAGTTCTAGGTTGACCCTAGGAATTACTCATTTGAAAAGATATTCATTGGTAACAAAAGGGGGAGAAAGGATGATAGCACCAAAACTGGGACACTAACACCATAGGGAATTATTGTCCCTATTATGGCATTAGTATCTAGGTGGTAGAAATTGAGGAATTGATGGCTAAGATTTTAAGGTGAGGATCTATTACTACTTTAGGGATTTTTAGGGATGCATATGGCTTATGCAAAGGCTGGATATATATCTAGATAGTCCCTAAGATAGGTATAGGGATAAGCTAGGGATGGGAAGTCTCAAGTAGCACTCTTAGAACTCAAGTGTCATTTTTAGGTGATTACATTCCACCTTGCCATTTATTATATAAATTTAGTAAAGTGAAATAACTAGGATAAAGGAAAAAGAAGCATACCTAAACTTAACTAAGAGGCAAACCCTATGATCATGGATCTGAGTATGTGAAGCGTGCTCCATTATGTGTCATACAAATGAAAATTTCATAGATAAGTCCTTACCTAAAATATATTAAAATTAAAATATTAAAATGAGTAAATAGATAAGAGAGAGGAAAGGAATGAATACACCACATTGGGTATGTGAACGAATGCATAAACCTAGTGAAAACCTATGTGTGTGCATGTAGATAGTGATCAATTAGTGAATAAATTGGAATAATATGATGTTTTTCTCAATCCCCATGTATGGTTGGCTCAAAAACTCAATCTAGTTTTGAATCCATCATTACCCACCATTGCATGGTGGATAATGACATGTGAATATCTTCGATTAGAATGATGGTGTGTCCAACCCTCTCATGTAAGTGTCTCAAGAAATTAAATATACTATGAATCCATCATTTCCTACCCATGTGTATTAGATACATATAAAACTAAAAATGTGCAATGTAAATAGATATGTGTAACTATGAATGTTAGATTTGAATCCACTCAAGAATATTAGGTGGCTTTGGGCCTCTCAAGAATGCCAACCACTGCATATAGAGTAAGGCATGAATATGGTGTGTAACCTAAAATATGATGTCTAATGCATAAAACATAGATAATGACATGGAGTTTTTCATCCTATCTTATTAAATGATGTATAAGTGATCATATGGAAACAATGTGCCATTCACATGCCCCCAAAAATGATATTTGAGCATATATATTTTAGAATAAGTTATAATAATCTATATTTGAGCATATGAACTAAAATTGGAATGATCACTTTATGCATGATGCCCCCAATCTGAGTAAACTAGTATGAATCTAAGCTAAATTGAGCCAAAATTGGTAATCTATAAGTGAAATTGTGCAAACTTGGACTTTACTTACTATACTTTTTTGGCCAATCTAGAATTTTTTGAAAAGTACCATATCTTGGATAGTGGTGCCATGTGGCACTAGTATCCCAATTTGGGTGTTAATTTATAACTATTCTTATCTATGTGAAACTATAACTGATCTTTATGGCACTATTTCCAATTGTATTTTCCTAAATTTGATTTTTGTGTCTTGAGCCTATGTGCTAAAAATTATACACTAAGTGCATTCAGATACCCTGATCTCTTTGTCAAATCTCTATGAATTATCCATATTTTGAGGGGAGTTGTTGAACCTATGAAAAAACTATCCTTAAAATAAAAATCTCTACAAAATGTGTGTTATCTAGAGCATATATGATATCTACATAATAAACCAATATAATGTGCATACATAACATCATAATGTAAGATAATTTGAACATAAATTTATAACATGTGATGTATGTTAGATTTACCATTCACAAAGATATCAAGACATATATAACAATGTATATTAAAAAAAATGAGTAATAATGAAGTAACTACCTAGGGGGATAGGACATGATGTCCATCATGAAACCTAAGTAGGAAGGGGAGATAAATGACATCCCTCCTAGCATCTAAAACTTGAGTGTGTAACAAGAAAGAGATAAGTGCAATGGCCATGATGCATATAAGAAAGCATACATACAAGACACATGAGGCATGAAAATTAGTCTAAGGGGACATAATATAAGGGACATGGGAATATGTCACTAAATTTGAGAATTCAAGACATACAAAGACATGTTCAAATGTCTACATATGCAAATGGTAATCAAGTTGTATTAGATCCACATGGAAGGACATGTTCAAATGTCCACAAAAATAATTAGGAAGGCACACACAAGGACATGGGATCATGTCAAAAGCATACATATAATGAAAAGAAGTGGCATAGATCCTTATAATAATGGAATATTAAAATTCCATCGAATAGAAGAAGCATAGAGGCACAATCAAGTCTAAACTAGGAAATATATAAATGAAAGTATGCATGAACGTGTGGTACAAACATGTATATATATCATGTGTATATATGTTGAGTCTAAAGTAGTACTCATCTAAAAACATTCTGAGTAGGTGTAGGATGATCAATATCAAGATATAATAATGCTAAATCTATGATGTAGAGTTTATAAAGATGTAAATTTGTAATCAAAACTGAGTATAAGATGACCCCAAATTGGTGAATGTATAAAATTAGGAACCCATGTATCTGTGTATATGCCCTTAATGGGTATATAGTAGTAAATCTAGTTCTATGTAGTAGACCTAAGTATTTTATGAATCTACAAGCACTCAACAAGAACATGTGAATCATGTATATATGATAAAAATTAACTGTAATAAGACTGATATCATGTGTAGTGTCTTAAAAATATAATAAATGTAAACATGGTAATGCATATAACATATGATTAGTATTTTTGAGAAAATATTTGATTTTTTATTTTAACATATTATATTATTTTTGTATTTTTTGGATCTAAGATATGTACAAGCAACATGAAAATGAAACTATATAAAATGAGAAAGAAATAAGTAAAGTATGTATAAGAAGGGAGGGATAATACTAACTAATGAGTCTTATGGGAGACTCACTATCAACATGTCATGTGTCAAATAAATGAATGATGATCGTGCATGTTGTATGAAAATGTAACTAAGGTCCCAAAACTACTATATTAAGTAATTTATAGTTGGTATTACCTATGAATTGGTGATATGAATTTGTTAAAAATAGTTTGGGTGTCCTATAAACTATAGGGGTCTTAATGACCCATCTAGTATAAGATGCATAATTGGCATAGGTTCCTTATGTTGAGAACTAAATAATAATGATCTCAAAGAAAAGGAGTAGAAGGAAGCCCTATAGAATCTAAAACATATCTATGATACTTGAGGTATCTCTAATAATGGTCTCTATGAGACAGTAAGCACACGTGATACACTATAAGAGTAGACCTTGCTTGCACTATTGGTTCCACTAAAATATATGGTGTAATGATGGGAACTATGCTCAAAATTGTAACTAGTAGATATGGTGTGACTTCCTATGGGACAAGTAAAAGTTACTCATATGAAAGAACCTCAATTATGATCACTTGATTAACAATAATATATTTTAGGCATTTTTACATAGTGGATGGAATGGATCATAGCTATTGTATACATGACCTACCCGATAACATGTCAAATGTGCTTATACTAGGTACTACTAAGAATCTAATGGCCACATATTCTAGTCAAACCTATAGTGGAATTATAATTTCCCCAATATATATTTTATCATGGATAATGAAACCATGAATAACTATGTTAGTATGATAAATGTCATACTCTAAATACCGTAAATGATGTAGAAGTGTGATAATGCACATGTTAATACTTGACCCATTATCAACCATAACACTCTAAATAAGATGATGATCAATGTAGTCTTATACAAATAGTCCATATAAATATAAATCAACATTAATAATCTCCTACTCTGATTAAGTGATCAGTGGTCTAGCCATTATCATATTATGATACACACCAATTATATTATGTAGGGGTGTGCATCCTCTGTAGTAGTGTGATATGATGTCAGTGGTGGATGTGCCTAATATGTATAGTGAACACCTAAATTCCCCCTACCTCATTATCTCTATGCATTAGAAATGGATCTAATATTATTTTTGATCCCTTAGCTTCCATTTGTTGAGCTTTAGGTGTTTATGTGGGTGTGTTGACATCAATTATGTTGGCCCCTATCAAATATTGTATCTTATATTTCAAGGTGATACATCGATTTTTGTATGGCCTGGTACCCTATTGTATTCTCAATATGCATTGAAATTATGGATTTTTGGAAGAGGACATGTCATATCAACCTATTTGATGGGAGGGAGAGATATGACATTGCATTATAATAGATGCTATAAAACATGTGCTGGCAATTTTAGAAGCTTGGTGAAAACCCTTCATGGAGGAGCCAATAAAATGAAGTGAGGAGATGGTTATGAAGATGTGTTAATTATGGCCTTTGGATCACTCTTGTTTTTAGTGGCCCTTACTTTATATGGAAGTTTATTATAACTCTTTAGTTAACTCTAATCTATGTGTGTAGTTTAATTTACCCATTGAGAGAGGATCGACTTCCCTTTCTTTCAATATATGACATAAATCTATGAATGTTGGAAACTTATTGAATAAGATAGCTTCTTGCAATGCTGTTAATAAGATCTATTTGAATATTTCTTTGAGCTCTTTGTATTTTATGGGTTTGGTCATCTTTTCCATTATAGTTTTATAATGCAAGAAATTTTGCAATAGGCTCATTGGACTTTTGCTTCACTTGTGCAACTTGAGCATATGAGATATTATCACTTATGTTAATTAAAAAGTGTGCTAAAAACATATCTACAAATGGATGGAGTATGGTGATAAATTGATTCAAAAGATCATAGAACCATTGTAAGGCATAATGCTTTAGACTATGTGAGAACAACTTACTAAGGATCCAATCATTGAACACATAGTCCAAACATGTTGCATGGAAATATCATAGATGTGAATCTTAGTCACCCTTACTAGCATAAAAGTTAAAATTAGATTCCATGAAGCTGGATAGAAAAGAAGTTGTCACTATGTGATGTGCCAAAGGTGTATGTAAAAGAACATGAGAATCCAAGGCATTTGAGGGCCTAGTATCTACCTAATCAAGATGTAGCACCTTAGCCTATAAATAATGAATCTCATGCGTAAAGGATTGTACATCTAGTTAGGAGGAACTAGCCATAGGAGGTGTATCTCCTACTGAAGCTTTTCAAGTTAAAATAGGTTATTGTACAATCTTAGTTTCCCCAAAAAAAAATGTAATAATGTTGTTATATAGGGGAGTAGAAGATTGACCATTATTTGATTTTTGAAGTTATTCATGGATAATATTGATAATGTAATCTTATGTATTTAAATGTTTTGAAATGAAATATTGCAATTTTCTGTTACTATTTTATCAAATTGGTTGTTGAAGTATGTCATTGTAGGTTGGGGAGTATGAAAAGAATAGTTGTATATTTTGAAAATTTAAAAGAATTTAATCTATGAAATATTTCAAGAGTTAAATATTTAAACAAATCTAATATTTTATAACTAATATTTGAGCATAGAAAATAAAAGGATATAAAACCTAAGAGCATCTAGGGCTAGGGTCTAAGTAGTATTAAAAGTAAGTTAGATTCATTAAATGTTTTAATTTTTTAGGATTTATTGATTTAAATAATATGTTAAAGAGGATGAGTATAGTAAATTAGGGTATAAATTTGTAATAAATATAGCCACTAATTTGTAATAGAATTGACTTAGTTTGAACTCTCTAAAAATAACAATAAATAATATAAACAATTACTTAGCTGGAAAATGATTGGAATGGGAGATCTAAAGGCTAAAAACTGATACAAAGGTTGATTTCAGTGTGGTAAATAAGAAATAGGTATTAAAACCCTTTCTAGACAATATCATCCTAATTAGATAACAAAACCATGTGGTACTAGTGTCCCTATTTTGGATTTAATGTCCTCTATGCAAAACTATTCTAAGCTTCTGGGTGCACCTATGTCTTGGTTTGTCAAGCCTATTCTTGTGTGCATGAGTTTTGGATATCTATAGATGGACTATTTTGATTGATTTTATGTGTAAACCCTAAACCTACATGTTCTAGGAAATATGATTGGCACTAGTAGTAAATTGTGTTATTATTGGGGTAAGCTAGACATCCTCAACACTCCACTATAATGAGTGTTTCCTACATACCAATACTCTAAAGAGTGATCAAACCCAATATAGTTATCCCCACTCAAGTATTTATATGATCAAACTAGTATGATTATTGGATTAAGTGTTTTGAATGTGATTCAGGCTAGAAATTTAAGTAATATGATCTTAAGAATGCTTTAGATGGCTATATGCAGAAGTAATGAAGAATAGGGATTGATAACCTTGATTGTGCTTAATTTGCTCTGAGTTTTTTTGTGTAATTTACATCTAATTTCCATCTAATGGTTAGAGGAATAAAATTCATGTATATATACTATTATATTATTTATGTAGGTCTTAAATGAGATCTAAGCCAACCATATGGATTTTTCATTTGAAAATATATGTGTTGGCAACAAAAGGAGGGAAAAGGAAAATAATTCAAAAACTAAGGTGTTAGTGTATATATGGTTAAAATTGAGGCACTAAGGGCCAAGAGGTCAAGGTGTGGATATGGGACTGCTTTAGGGATGATTAGGAATGCATCTATCCCATATGAAAGCTATATAAGTGTCTAAATATTCCCTAATATAGGTTTAGGGATAATCAAGGGATGGGTGGTCTCAAGTATCACTCTTAGCTCTCAAGTGTCATTTTTAGGTGATTATAGTTTTATATTCGACAACCTATTTTTAATATTTTTATTTTCAAAACCATGATATGTGGGGATTTTTGTTTCATTTGATTTTAATATAAGGTTGTCTTAATTAAGATATAATTAATATTTTCCTTTCCAATATATTCATGTAATAATAGAAATGTGTCTGATGCCATGATAGGAATATGGATGGAGTGTTCCACATATGATGACATCTAAGCTAAATAATTGGATAACTTATATGGATTATTTATGTTCATTATAGTTTAAATTTAGAAAATTGATAAAAATAAGATTTTTTTAATAAAAATACACATTAGGAGAGTGAAACTTCAAAGGCCAAATACTGGTAGTTAGGCTTGTGAACTAGGGTCTAGTAACTCAAATCGTCTCTCTTATTTCAAAAGCTTCTTCACTCCTTTGTAATGTTTTTAGTTTGGGGTCCCATAGATTATGTTTGGTCTCATTTACGTTATTAATAAATACATACATATATGTATATATGTATATGTGTGTGTGTGTGTACACACACACACACACACACACACACACACACACACACACACACACACACACACACACACACACACACACACACACACACACACACACACCCACACACACACACACACACACACACACACACACACACACACACACACACACGCACGCACGCACGCACGCACGCACGTGCACACACACACACACACACACACACACGCACGCACACACACACACACACACACACACACACACACACACATACATACATACATACATACATACATATATATCTTCAATTCATATTAAAAATAAATATAATCTTTCATATTACTCTATCATATTTTATGTTTGGGGTTTGTCCCCCATGTTTTGTTAAGCCTCTCTTTTGCTTCACTTTAATTGGAGAAGAGTTGGTATGGGTGTTGATCATGAATGTTTTCATGTTTTCTTAACATTTTATGGTACTGTAAAATTTTTATGTAGGTAAGGGCCCCCCAAACCCAAATATCTATCTTAAAAAATGAAAAAAAATAATATTTACATTCTGAAGATACTGTAAATATGTCTAATACCATGAAGCATATTCAATACAACTAGTATGTATATATATGTATGATGCCACATTATGATTTTAATCACTTTAAAACCATATATAATTAATATTTGATATAAATAAACATTAAAATTTAATCTACATTATCAACTACTATTTATAATACTTGATTTTGATTAATGGAATTGGATTTGTAACCACCACATTATTATTTTGACAAATTGACTATTAAAAGTAAACCTATAATTTTTCAAGTAAAACCTATTTTTTACCTTATAATGAGGTTTATGGGATACTTCTCCCATTTATTGATTGAAACCAATTATTAAAACAAGGACTCAAGAGCCTATGGAAAAACCAAACCAAACCAAAATAAAATACCAATAAAGTAACTAAAGGTGCTAGGAACAAATGATAACCCAAAATAGAAGGCCCGAGAACAAGCCTACCAAAAATCCATAACCCAATAACTAGATCCATCCCAACCAATCCAAACCATAAATAAATTAACAAATATTCTCCATCACGATGACTAAGCCTATTTACCAAATCCACCTCCCACATATGCCAATGCCACTTCATCAATACCAACTAAACTACCTAAGCTCTATTCCTCATGATCTTTCAAATGCTCATATGTAGTCACTTCCACTACCTAAGACATCTAAACAAACCTAACCATTATACCACCCCAAATAAGACACACACTAATAATATAAGAGTATTTCTAAAATTGATCTAATTATATCTTCCCAAATTATTCCAAAATTATATGTGCATTGAATAACTCATTTAGATATTTCCAAAGAAAATTGAATGGAGTTAATATGACACCATATGCAAAAGTTATGTCCTTATAAAGTTGAAGCTAAATAGGTAAAAAAATGGACAATGTATAGTGTTAACATCATCATGATGTACAAAATTTTACAAGTGGTCCAATCATATCTTAACACATATACTAATTTATAGTGACATGTGATAAAGAGGTAATACAAATAGGTTTTTTTGGTTTTGATCTCTAGTCTTTGACACCATACCTACTAGTGTAGGGCCCATGTTATTTATTGGTTGGGGCCCCTTTAGCTAGTTTGGTCTTCATTATATAATAAAGGGGACCTTACCACCTTTATTCAACATGTTATGGGTCTTTTCCTTGATGTTGAGGAAATTCATTAATGAAGAAAAGAATTTATAGAGTATACTCTCATTTAGGATAATATTATAAGGATAAAAGAGGGTTATGAATTAAAGAGGTATGAGGAAGAGTCCCATATTTTTTAGTGTGAGTGGCTACATGCAAATTTATTTCATCTAAAGTGTAATCTAAGAGTGATTGATAAGGAAACCTATTGGGATTGATAAAGTTCATCATATCTATTGACTTCAAATTTGTGTTGTCCTCAAAAAATAAGTTCATGATGAGAGAGAAAGTTTAAAAAGGATGATGATGATGATGTAAAGACAAATTTAGAAAATAGGATACAGAGTTGAATCAATCAATTGTGTCCTATAACCCAAGGAAGATAATATACAAATAAGGACACACAGTTGTGTAAATCAAATTTGTATTATAGACATGAAGGTTATTCAAGATGATAAGGATACATAGTCATGTAGGTTTACTATGTATTGTTAAACAAAGAACTAAATAGGGGGATAAGAATACATAGTCATTAAGGTTGACTGCATACCACTGTTATGAAGGTAGAATAATCTATAGGAGACTGTATCAACTAAGATGATAGCATTCTAAAATATGGGAAAATTTTACAAGATAATTTAAAGCAAAAATGAAACAAAACATAAAATAATTGGATAAATGTGATTTATCTAATTGAAACACACATCACAAACCTTGCACCAATCCTAGCCAATGCAAGTTTTGAAATACAACACATGATGATCAAAGAGCAAATAATCACCTAAATATTAAATGTTAAATAATTCATCAATCTAAGTGTTATTAGATTATAATAAAGTGTAATTTTAGTGTGATAGGAGAATTGTCTTAAATAGGGAACTAGAAATCAATCTAAGGTTGGTTTCAATATGTTTGGACTGAAAGGAATCTATATTGGTAATGGTATTGGCTTGGTATTGGGGTCTACCCCATTGCTTTACAATATCATAGTGATATGGGTGTTGGGTATTTTGATAATATATACCATTAACCACATATTTATACTTGGCCAAGAAACCAAGTTGGCTTCCCCCTTGGTGATGAAATCCAAGTAAGTAGGCCTTGGGAAGACAAATGTTTAATGCTTTTTGAATGTTAAGTGGTTTGGTAGTGTGTGCAAAAAGAGTAAAATAGTGTGACTAAAATGACAATTTGAAAAACTACCCATTTAGATTATGTGATTTAATCTAAGCATACAAATAATTGAAAATAAAATGTGAACTAATTACTAACAAATATATGTTAATTCCTTGATTCATAATAGTACATAGTTAGTTTAGGTGACACTATATGAAAATAGTATAGAATAAATTTGACTAGGTTATTATTATTATACAGAATCATGATCTTTAAAAATAGAGTCAAACATGTCAATGATATCTCTCAAACAGAAGGTAGACTATATAACTAAGTTAAACATGTCAACATAATTAGCTATATAGGTGTAGTTTTGAAGACTACCAACTTGTGAAAAATAGAACTAGAAGAAGAACTAAAATGATAGAGAGAAAAAAAAGTAACCTTAGTTGGCTTAAAAATGATTTAAATTACAAATTTTATGTTGTAGTACTTAATTATTCCTTTTAATTTCTACCAAATGGGTCCACGAGTTTGAACAAGTACTACAAAACCTTGGGTTAAAGAATAATAAAGAACAAAACCTATTTGACAATGTTTGTTGACCTATATGTTGACATAATAAAATAACAGACATATTTAACATGCTCAACAATATATACTAATATGTAATTGAGTAAGAATACTAAGTTAAACTACTTGATCCATTAATCTATAATTGATGAAGACGTGCATAGATAGAACATAATCATTTTAAAATGACTGTGTGTTAAACATGCATATAGAAAGTTAGAAATATATTAACTAATTTGATATAGTACTTAAACTATAAAAAAATAATATAATGATAAAAATGATGTCATGAAAGACAACCTTCAAGGGTTAGATTCACTTTGGGTTCACCTGGATGTATGAAAATGTAAACACAACTGATCTATAAATCAATCCTATCTTAAAGAAGATAAATCCTACTTACACTTTTGAATATTGATATATTATGTATTTTGGGTCATGACCAAAGTGGATCAACTAGACTTAGACAAATGATATATTACCATAATAATATCACTATGGATGGTTATAAATCCTCTAGTCAAGTAAAACTATGCAATAAACCTAATTGGGTCCTGTGTTTTCATATTCACTAATGTAAAAATGACAAAAGCAAAGCAAAGTCGAATCTAGTGCTCAACAAAGCTTATAGAAAAAGTGGGGGTAATATACATCGAAAGTAAAAATTCATAGAAGACATATACTCATGTCAATGTATACATAGTCTTAATGCATGGGAGATAAGTATAAATGTAAATCTATCTACTCTTAAAAAGGATGAACAAAGTTAGGAATACTTACCTTTGAAGACAAATCTACCAAACCTTAATATATCCCTTGGCTAAGGTGACTCATAAGAGGTTGTTGTGGTATGTAAGGATGATAAAAATAAATCATCTCTAGGTTACACAATCTATCAATACATCCAAAAGACTTATCCATAAGACAAGATCTGTATCTCCAAAGAATGTATAAAACCCTAAGTTATGATCCTCAAGTAGAATGGTGGATAATAAGATGCATAATATATATCTCTTCTTATTCTACTCTCTTCTTAATAAATGATGAAATGAATGTGTTTATATATCTAAATCTAACCTTAGTCCTTTCTAAAAGTTTAGTTGACAAGGTCAACCCAATCAACTCTATATTGTTATTGACAAAATCATATTAAGTATTGATCTAGGTTGGCCAGGGGCCAAATTGTACCCTTAATGATTTTTTTAATTTGAATATAGGGTCAATGGGGCCAACATTGTATCGTAAACTATAAAAAAGAATTTTAGGCTAGGGAAGGGCTAATGAAAGCATAAAATGACTAGAAGAGGATGCAAAAGAAGATGAAAAGCTTATTGAACTATTTTCAGGAGATGGTTATCTATATATAAAGTGGTGGTATACATACAGTAATCTTGTGAAGCACCAATAGTTTTCCCACCCATTTCTTAGTGCACCCCTTAAGGTGTGAACTCAGAGAGATTGAGACTTGATGGATTCTTGCAAGATAGAAAGCATTAGTAACTGATGAAGTTTGAAAATATTATGTGTATATTGAACTTGTTTTACACAACCATTTTAGTAATTTCAATTACAAATGTAGATGATATTTTAGTTAGCATAATGTGGTATATTTTATATTTTTTTTCATTATTTCTTGCATACTTTTATATGTATTTTATCATAACATAGTGGGAGACAACTAGTTTAGAAACAACATTTACAAATCATACTAAAAACATGTTTGTGTTGTGGATGTTTACTCTTTCACCATTATGGGATGGTGTGTAAATGTTTTAGCCTTCATCATTGATGAATATTATTGACATGGCTTGTATTGGCCATGGGTAATTATATTTACATTAGACATTTGAGCCATTTTTGTATAAACATGTAGATTCACTACATTTGGACTGACATTGAACATAGTTTACAAGTTCTTCATAGTATTTTTTAGCGTCAAAAGTTAGTATTTCAGTTTTTGAGATCAAGAATGGATCGTAAAGATTTTAATAATTGATCTTATTATTTATTTATTTTGTGTCAAATAGGTTCCATGTTGTTACATAGTGATTGAATAATTCCATTTTAGAATTTCTTGAATTGATTTTAAAATGATATATAGTAATATATATTGATGTAATTTATAGATTTAACACACACATATAATGTAATATAGTATATATCAATTGACAATGATTTATTTACCATATTGGTTTTATATGTGTGTTTTTAGATGCTAATAGATACTTCATGGAAACTAATTATTTTTTATATGTTTAGTGGGAATAATAGTTGGATTATTCAATGTCTCATTACTTTTATTCAAAAATTAAGCTATCATGGTCCTATCACTGGTGGAATCTATTATTATAGTTCCATCAATATATAGAAAATACAATAAGCAATTAGATGGTTAGGGTATTTTCTTTGTGGAGTCCACTATTGTTGTTTCATTAGTATGTGGAAAAGATAGCCACTTTAATATCAATCCTTAGGAAAATTATTATAATAAGATTTTTAAAATGCACTTTCTTTGATCATTTTTTTCTTATTGATGGGATGTTGTTTAATTCATCTTTGTTATCTTATATCCATCAAATATCAATTGACAATTTATAAAATTGGTTTTATGTTTATCTTTTTCAATACCAATGGATTATTGATGGACCATAATTTTTTTTTAAATATTTATATGGAATAATAATTGGATTGTTCATAATCTTTTTATTTTTATTTAAGAACTTAAGTTTCTATTTAAAAGGAAATTTAAAAATATGAATTCTATTCTATAGAAATAAATAAGCAAATGAAAACAAACTTCACATGCCAAATTACAATTGGAATAAAAGTTAAAAATACATTTAAGACAATTTGATGAATTAAAACTATTCATGTATTTCAATGCCAATAGATTTAATATTTCAACTATTCAATGTCTTTTCAATTTTTTTCAAGTGTCTAAGTTCCCATGTGAAATCATCTTTTCATTTATTAGTGAAAATTAAAATTAAGCTTAAATATACATTTTTGAATAGGTAATTTGATGGAATATAACATATGCAAATGTTCTCTAGTGCTAAAATAATTTTAAATTGTAAAGAGATTGTTATTTTAATATTTTGAGCTATATTTTTGTATTTAAATTTAATTCCTTTCTCCTAACCATATCAATAAATTTATAATAAAATGTTAACTAATTTGGATTTGGGGATATGATACATTCTTGTAAAATTACACAAAGAGATTTATTTTGATTATATTAATAAATTTGATACTCTATTTATTAATTACATCCTATAGAATGCATCTCCACTTAATCTATGTGACCTTCAATGATTTTTTTTTTTCAAATCTCCACTAAGAGTTTTTTTGAATGATAATTAAATGAATAAATTAAGAACTAAAAGGGTATTTAAAAATTTATTGGAACACTCTATGAATTTTTGAACTCCTAAAACATTGAGGAAAAGGGGAAAACACAATAGCTAGCATCAAGAGTGCATGTTGGCTTATAAACCCTAAAGATCAAATAAAGACATTTTAGGAGGTCTAATGAATGGGAATGGAAAATAAAATCATGGTAACAAGTCACTATAGATGATACAAATCTCATTGAGGTTTTTGCAATCAAAACCAATCACTCTTACCTCTTTTCACTCATGAACATCTTTCTTGATCTCACCAAATGCATTATTTCGAGCCCAATAAGCACTTTCCTAAGCTTGGAGTAGTGTGGAAAAGTTGCTTTGTATCACAATATATTTGTGTATGTTTGTGGGAAATTTTCAATTGTGATTTTTGGCATTTTTTTTATTAAAGCCTTAGGATTTATGAATCATCAAGATGATAAGCATGTTTTTGGTTGCCAAGAAGACTTGTAATGATCTGATGAGAGAGATTGATCTCTTAAAAACTTTAAAATAATTATATTTAACTTTAAACAAATTTCAGATCATTCCTAAAACTAGTAGGACCCTCGCCATGATACTTGTAGGTACTTGCACTTGTATGCACATAATAAATGTGATGTTTTTATAAGGATTTGAGCTCAAAATAGGGTATTTGACCTCATGGACAAATGCAAAAAAAAATTGGGGATTTATTTAGGTGTATTATATTTTATAAATCCCAAAAATATGTACATTTCATCTTGTAAGTACACCTACATGTATGATTATTGAAGGCAGTGTGATGTGAAAGACTAGTGTTTTTGGCCATTTCATGGTTTACCTATCTATACAAGGTTTCAGAATCCCAAATTTTACATGGAGTATGTTCATGGGGTATGAAAATTTAATCAAATAATTATTTGTAGTTTCACATGTGTGGGAGATGTCTGGAGCAAAATCTCACATTCTATGCCTAAAGACCTAATTGAGGCCTAATTAGAGAGAGAAACAAGCTAAATAAGTACACTTACACTTGGTGTCAGGTTATAAAATTTAGTATGGAGATGTAATGGAATAGTTTTTAGTCAAAAATATTCCTATTTTCCCAATATCATCTATATATTTTCCTACACAAGTAACTTTGTGTGTTTTTAGGGCTACAAAGAATTGAAGAGAAATGCAAGCTTTGGGTACAAAATAATGTCTTGGAGAGTGATTAATGGATACAAATAAGTTTAATTATGTATGATAAGATATTAATATTCATTTCATGTAGATATAATTCATTCATGAATATAAAGTCAATATTTTATTCTTTTTTCACAAAATAGGCATAATAAGACCAATTGGGCTTCAAAACATCTAAGGAGTTGTGATCATCATTTTAACATTAGTTAAGAAGAATCTTAAACAAGTGAAAGGAATGAAGGAAATAATTCAAATATCAATTCAATATGACTTGATGATCAAGTATTCCATTTATCAGTTTCCATGCCAAGAGGGTGGCAATTTTGAAGAGGAAGACTAAGGTGTCAAGCAAGATAGAAACTCCCACACCATTTGGAATAGGAAAGAATATTAAGGAGAGAAACACATGGAATTTAAGGTCTCATGAGACTTTTTCATAACTCAATTCTTGATTGTAACTCTTTTCATGGATTCTATACACTTTTCATGACTCTCTTCTACTCCCCTCTCTCTCCTCTACTCTCATTTTCTCTATAAATTTAGCCTTGATTGGCTTGGTATTCATCTTCCACATGAGTATTCAAAATACCTACCCATTTTTATTCCTTTGATTAATTAAATAAAAATATTTTTACCTCCTTTTGTGACTATATTTAATGTGTACATATTCATGGTTAATCTTATCAAGTGTTTTTCTTAGCTTCCTTGTTATTTTGTCCTATTTTAACACCTATATACAATTTAAAAGATTTTTTTTAGGTCATGTGAAGTGTGTAAGTGTAGTTAAAATTTTGAGTGAGTTTGTATCTTCATTAGTGTCATACTAGACATCTCGATTAGCCCTCTTAGCTTAAGTATCCATCACAAACTTTAGGTTGAAATACTAATGTGAGAGATTCAGGTTAGGATTAGTGTATGTAAAGTGACTTTCATGGTCTATAAGTGCACATGTATCTAGTTGGTAGTGATCAATTTATTTAGTGTATCACCTTATTTTATTCCATGTTATCCTTCTCCTTTTTCCTTTACATGATAGTAGTGTATTAGGCCTAGTTTCTATATCAAGGGGAGCTAGCCCTATAACCTAGAGGTTTGATCCACCTAAATGTCACCCAAAACCTAAGATCAATCCCATTACATATCTCAAGTTGAGAGGACTTGAATCACCCTCTCAAGGGTGAAAATTTGAAATATAACAGTAATAAAGGTAGGAAGGAAAGAACATCTCATGCATCATCTAAATGGATTGAGGTTGTCCAAAAATATTTAAATGGGGGATTTCATGATGTTTAAAATAGTAATGTGAAATCAAGAAGTAAAGGTGAGAAATAGGAACAAATTCAGCCAAATATATAATAGTATCGACCAAGAGGTACATAGTCAATGGGGTCAATAGTGTTTATAAGAAAGTTTAATATAATATGTACTAAAGGAAAGTTAAATTGTTTAGTTGTGTTCTATAGATGGGGAAAATAGTAAGATATATAATTTAAACCAAGAAACTATGTATTGAAAAGGGATAAAATAAATAGGATATAAAGGACACAATCATAAAGGTTGATTGTGTACTATAAATGGGTAAAATGATCATGTTATAATAAATGTACAGTCATATAGGTTGATTGTGTATTGAAGATAAGGAGGACAAATATCCTATAAGAGATTGGGTTGACAAGTGTGACAGTGTTCTAAAAATAAGAAAAAAATTACAAGACAAGAGTGAAGTATAATTTAAACACATAAATAATTAGATCAATGTGTTTGATCTAATTGTAGAACATAACATAAACCTTGTACTAACACTAGCTAGTACAAGTTTTTCAATACAAAATACAATGATAAAAAATTAAGTAACAAAACTTGATTTTAAATTCTTAGCTAAGTGGTCATTCTTGCATGTTGTTAGGTTATAATAAATTTTGAAATTAATGTGATAGGGAGTTGGCTATAATAATAAACTAGAAAAGAAATTTAAGGATAGTTTTAGGTAGTTTAGGCTACAAGATATTTGTATTGGTTATGTTACTAGCTTGGTATTGGGGCCTACACCCTCACTTCATAATCCTACAGTGATAAGTGTGTCAGGTGATTTTCCAATATAGACCATTGACCACGTGTTTATAATTAGCTAAAAAACCAAGTTAGATTCCCTCTTGGTGATGAAATCCATGTAGGTAGACCTTGGGAAGAATTTTTTTTAATGTTTTTGGGTGTTAAGTGGTTTGGAAGTGTGTGCAAAAGAGAAAAATAGTGTGACTAAATTAGTAACTTAAAAACTACATAATTAGTCTATGTTTAGTACTCTAAGCATGAAAGCAATTTAAATGAAAAGTGATTTAATTGTTATCAATATAGGTTAATCCCTTTTTTGAATAATATAGAGTTAGTAACATTATATGCAAACAATACATAATAGAGTCGATAGATTCATTGATGTTATGTGGAAGCAAGATCTAGAAGAACATAGCTGAACTAGTTGATTGTCTTTTAAAGAGAAAGTTAGCTATATAACTATGTAGACTAGGTTGAGCCAATTCACTTAGGGTTACAATTTTATAAACTGTAAACTATGAAAAATGGGACTATAAGTGAAAAATAGAAATGAATAAGAAGGTAAGAATGAACCTAAGAATTATTGGAGATGTTAAAATTACTATAATATGATATGTTACTCAAATCACAAGTTTGATATTCTACTAGTAGATTCAATTATGAACACCTGTATGATGAAAATAATATATGAATAGAGTCGACTAGTCTGCCTAAGTCTACAAACCTATATTTTGAAAGAGAGAATTGTGAACACACTTGATAGGGTTGACTTAGTCTATAATTATATGGTTGACTAAGAGTAATGTGTTGAGATGATCAATTTAGTCCCCTATATTTGGAGAAGACTTGCACAAATAAATATAGAATCATTTAGAGTATAAAACCTATGCACATAATTTTAGATCTTATCAATAGGTTTGATAGAGTATTGTATTAATAAAAATATATAATAAATGATAATAAATAAATGCATGGAAAAACCTACAAGGGTTAGTTCAAATCAATTTCACCAGAATGTATACAAGGGAAAATGTAGCTAATCTACAAATCAATCCTAGATCAGAGAAGATAATTCACACTTACACTTCCACTTTTTAGTATATTTAGACAA
This sequence comes from Torreya grandis, assembly GCA_037957365.1. NCBI lineage: Eukaryota > Viridiplantae > Streptophyta > Pinopsida > Cupressales > Taxaceae > Torreya > Torreya grandis. Next base: position 59,115 of record JARHVA010000355.1, read on the forward strand.
TCAAGGTCATGACCAAAATGGATCTGTTAGACCTAACTAAAGGGTAACTTATCATAATGACATAACTAGACAGGGTTCCAAAGCCTCTAGTTAAGTAACACCATGTGATAACCCTAGTTAGGTCCTATCCTTTTTATATTCACAAAGTAAATGAAAATGAAATTAAAATCAAACCTAGTGCTCACCAAATCTTGTGGCACAAAATATGGGTAATAAATGTAAAAGTAAACATGCATATAATATATATACTTAAGCCAATGTATAGGAAATCCTAATGTATGGAGAGAGAATCATATAAGATAACAAATGTAAATTTATCTAATTTAATGTAGAGAAGCAAGAGTTTGGGAATACTTACTTTGAATACTAACCCACCGAGCCTTAATTTATCCCTTGGCCAATGGCGATTTTCAAGAGATTATTATGTATTGTGAAGAAGCTAAGGATGGACAATGAACTATAGTTTATCCAAATACCTCCTAGTGAATCCCAAGTTTTCACAAGACAAAATTCTTCCTTCCAATGGTAAAACCCTAAGAAAATGACTCCTTAGGTAGAAGGTGGATAAGTAGATGCACAACAATAATGTTCCTATTTTGTGTGTCTTTAATAAATGGATAAAATTATGTGTCTATATATTTGGATCTAACCCTAATAATTTTTGAAGGTTTATCCAATAGATTCAACCCAATTGACCTTATATCAATAATTGAAAAGTAATTTAGGTCCCAAACTAGGTCCATTAAGGCTGACATAGTCTCATAATGTGCTAATATGTTTTAAATATAAGGTTATCCTAGGCTAGCTTTGTTTGATAAATGTCAAAAAGAGTATTTGGCTTAGGTAAGGGTTGTTTAATGTGGTGAATTACTTGGAGGAGTGTGTAAGGGAGTTTTCAAAGCTTAGGGAAGTGTATGGGAGAGGTTTGTGTTGGTTTCAAGTAGTGGTATAGGGGATAACAATGTTACAAAGCACCAATTGTCTACCCACCCATTTCTTAGTGTACCCTTTAAGGCATACTTTTTGAGAGATTGAGACTTGATGGGTTCCTACAAGAGAGAAATCATTAATAATTGATAAAGTTTAAAAAATATTATGTGTATAAACAAAGGGTCTATTTGACAAATTGAGTCTATATGATAGCTCAAACTTATACATTTGGAAATAGGCCATAAGATCCTTTGACCATGTTTGTAGGGTCTAGCATCACATATAAATAATATCTCCTTAAGGTATATATATAATTGGAGAGGTTGATTTATCTATAGGTTTACCATATCCATGGATGTAATAATACCATAACAATGATAAACAAAACATGAAGCAACAATCAAGTTAAATAATTAATTCTAGATTTTATTTGTTGATACACAAATTCTAAATTAGCTAAACTCATAAAATAAAATATAAAAGTATAGATGGAAAAGAGAATTAAAGGTTTCATATTGCCATGAAGTTGAATCTGCAATGTTTGATTGAACTCTAGTTATAAGGATTGTGCATTAGTTTGGGGATGAAGCTGATTAATAACAACAAAGAACATAACCACCATACAAAATCTATAAGAAATGAATGATAAACTTAGTAGAACTTAGGGTATCAAGATAAATTATTTTTGATTAATCAATGAAATGATTTCATGTGACCATTCAACCACAAACCCAATTAACATAACAACAAAGACAAAAGTAGGGATACATTACTCTATCAAAGTTATAGAGTGAATTAAGGAAAGTGTTTGGGCATAATGTGTTTCTCTCATAATTCACAAAATTTTATCCTCTAGTAAGGATTTTTAAAACCAATATAACATAAGGGACCCTAGTCCCATAATTTAAAGTTTTAAAATTCCCCCAAGGAATCTCACACCTTGACTACAAAATTAGGTAAGACTGCACATGAAAAGGCCATGCCTAGATTGGGTGGGATAATAACTATTCAAAATAACCAAGTGATTCCCTCCAATTGTTGATCATGAATTAAAATGTGTATATCTACTAGCACACATGAATTTACTCAAACTCTTCCACCACTCCCTTATACTTTGACAATTATAGACGTTCTCTAATCATGCTCTAAATGTTATGTAAAGAATTATTTTATCACACATTGATTGTCTTGGGATTTTCTTATTTGATATAATATACCATTTATTGATTTCTCATTAGTTTGAAGCTATCTTATGTATCTTTTTTTATGCACATATAGACTCTATCTCTCCCCTTTTATCTTATACTCTTTGTTTACTCTATCATTTTGAGAAATGTCTATACTTGATACATTAACCTAGGCTCATATTTTTTATTTTATCCCTTCAATCCATTGATATTATTGATTATATGGCTACTAGCATTTGAAAAACCTTTATATCCCTTCTTTTGGCTCAACTTCATCATGCATTATCATCCATGCCTTTCATTGACTTCTACTACCTCAAGGGCCTCGAGTCCCTAATATGCTACAACTTGGTAGCATATTAGGGAATCAAGATTTTAGGCTCATACAATCTATTCATAAGTATCACTAAGCCTTTTTAGTCTTGATTCCTTGAGATTTTACCACTTAGTATCATCTCAAATCTTTGGAGCTCCTTGACAATCTCCTTGCTCTCCCTAACCTCCAACTTCACATGATCTTGCCATGTGGCACAATCATAGAAGTTAAAATTTTCATGCCTTAGTATTTTTTTGGATTTTTTTCATAGTTGTAACTACCTAGATTATTAAACACATGTATCCCTTGAGTTTAATCTAAACACCTATAAAGAGAAACAAAAATTATAAGTTAAATGAGAGAAATTAAAACCTTCTATTAATGAAATTATATGCAATAAATATGACTATTTAACTTTGGATTTTAGAAAAAATCACATATAATGTAGACTTGAAACATCACATACCAAGACAATGTCATCACCACGAAGTATCATAGTAATATATGTGAAAAACATTCAATAATTAATGAATTAAAATAGACATTCACATAGAGATGAAATTGACCATGATAGTTTGGGTGATTCTTATATGGGTGTCACATTTAAGCTCAAGATATAATCCCATGTGTAAATATATCATTGGATTGGATTACCAAGGTTTTAAAATTGCACACATGACACATTTGAAAACTATAAACATAGAAAATGATTAAGTAAAAATTAGAGCAGAAGTTAATTTTTAATTATGTGCATCTCACACGTGGGGTGGAATTTTATGTGAATTTATTTACTAATAAATCCCTCCCACACTTGAACACCTTCATACAAATTTTAAATATTATTATGCCTCATTTATTCATGCAAAATTAGGTTTTAATAGTGTTCATTGCTAGATTTGGTCACTGGGTAGACAAATAAATCTACTCAATTATTAGTTTTCATGGCTACACATTTTTCAATGAGGAGTAATTTCATGCGAATCCCTTCACAATTATATTCTAATTACATTTGTATATTATAATAGAAACTTTAAATATAAACAAATGTTATTGAACCCTATGAAATTAGGTCTAAAGAGTGTGTACCAAATAAATTTGACAACTACAAATAGATGAATGCATGCAAAATGTAGTTTTGAATGTTGTGCATTTTTACATTTGGGGAACCAATTTTATACGAAGTTGTCCACATTTACACTATTAACCCATTTATATATCATTATGAAATTTTTTAATGAAATTGGAAATGATTTGGCCATATGAAATAGGGCTTGAAGGGTGCATATTGGGTAGATTTGGTAACTAGGAAAGGCATAAAAAAGATCAATTAAAAATAATTTCAAATGCTAATTTTGATTTATAAAAATTAGACATGTGGGAATGAATTTTTAAAAAAAATCACAATAAATTTATTACCACGTTTGACTACCTTCTTTGAAAATTTCATAAGGAATGAGTAATACTTGGCCATGCAAAATGGCTCTTGAAAAGTGGTTTCTAGTAAGATTTGAGAAATGGAAAGATAGAAATCAACACAAAGTCTTGCTTACAAGGTTGTGAATTTTACACATGGTAAATATTTTTCTTTTCCTTTATCTACCATTTAATTTTAGTGACATACGAATATCCTCACATAAAATTATTGCATAATTGGACCTCATTTAATGGAGCAAAGCTATGCTTGAAAATCACCTATTCATAGCAAAAAGAAACAACATTATGCATTTAAAACACTTGAAAAGTAGATTTACAAAAGCATTACTAGATTTCAAATGACAAAATAAAATAGGATCCTTAATTATTATAAGAATTAATTCATGTTGTGTAAGCTACAATAAATGGTGACTCTGTTGGAAGGTACTCTTGAGTGTCTTAAGAATTTAGAATCTCAAGTTCTCATTCAAACACAAAAATTAGTTACCAAAAACATTCCAAATTAAAATAAACACATGAAGGCATGAAATTATACTTCAACACATGATATACTAAACTATCACTCTACCTAAAGGCTATCTATGTGTGAACTATGTGATTGGTTCAATTATTTTGCACGTACACATAATAAATTAGATTTGCCCAAATGATAAGAAATTATATAAAGGGAAATATTTTGCAATTTGTATTAGGGAGGGAATGGCATGGACATTGTTCTACTACCCATCAGGAATTCATATCCTTGATAGTGATACCTTTGGTCCCTTTTGAAATCCTTGCTTTACTACCAACCAAATTGGAAAGGTCATGGTGGAGGTTGCCAAGATCACCCTTTCAAGGAGAATTTTTAGATTTTACATTTTATTTCAACTTATTTTGAAAGATATTTTATTTTTACATCCATGGATGGTTAAAGACCAATACATGCGTTCAAGTAAAAATCATAAAACTCATGACAATTAATATAAATCAAATTGAAAATAATGTTGTATTATTCCTTCAGATATTTTGTTTAGTGCATCTATTGGTCACTAATCAAGAAAATCAACATTTCTATATCCATATGTTTCATTTCAAATCATTGGCCTTTAAAATTCTAAAAATACAAGGAAAACATAGTAGTTTATACAAGTATTTAGACAAGAATTTTCACATTTGTGCATTGGAAAGCCATTCATGTTAATCAATTTACAAGCGTTTCATCATTTATTGACCAGGCATGAGAACCTCAAAAAAAAATGGTCAGTACAAAAAAGGACAAACAATGAGATAGAACTAGGAAAAAAAGCAAATAAAGTAAACAAAAATCAATCTAAGCAAATGCATACCTATAAGAAACAAGAAGGAAATAAAACAACAAAGAAAAAATAAAAGAATGTATTTACAAGGTGTTACAATATAATTCAAGCTTGTAAGTACTATTTGAGGAATTGTCCATTGACAAAAAATGGGACATCCTCGCTAGTTATAAACCTTAGGTGGAAAGCATTATCACCTAGGATTTTAGAAGTCAGATAGGGGCCTAACCATAAGTAATCAAATTTTCTATATTGTCCCTTTTGCTCATGAGACTCGTCCCACATAAGGACAAGGTCTACAACCCAAAATATTTTTAATTTGGATCATTTTTTAAAACTAGCATTTGATAATCCTTTTGTGTTTATTAACATGTAGCAAGGTTGCATCACATTTTTCATCTAAGTGAATAATATTAAGGAGGTAGGCCTCTACCTGGTCATCTTCTCCCAAAAAGTTGGTCATAAACTACAAAGTAGAATCTACAATTTAACTAAAAAATAAGGTGTTGGACATAGATTAAGTGGTAAGGAAAAGTCCCTAAATCAATCATATTTCTAGTCCTATTATCCCATAATGTAAATTTCAAGACATTATGCCAATTCCTAGGATCCATTTCTAGTGTCATATTTTAATTATGTTTATCAAATTATTTTTAGTTGATTTAACTAGTCTATTTCCTTTTGGACAATGATTATAAAAATATTTTAAGATTACCTGGTGATCATACACCTATTATCAAAATTGCCAAGAGGAGAAGGTGAGTCCATTATAACATACTAGTGTGCAAGGCATACCAAATATTTTGACAATGTGCTCCTTCAAGAATTAGATGACTGTGTTGATCATAAAATTATTGAATCATTGACATTCATCCCAATGAGTGTATTAATCCATAGATCTAAGGAGGAATTGGTGACCTATGGCTAATTCTCCCATAGAATCTAGTCCCCACTTTGTAAATGGTTGAGTTTCAACTACTGGCAATAAAGGAATTGCTAGAGTACATTCCATATGCACTATTTTTTGGCATGTATGGTAGTTTCAAACATGTGAATACTCATGCTTGAATATATGCATCTAGTATTATCCTAATCTCAATATTTGGTGGGATGTGTTAACCCCTTAACCATGCCCAGTCCCATATTTTTTATGAAAATCACCAAGCATGGAAGTTGCTTCACCTCTATTAAGACACCTCAAATAAATGGATTCATGGTTCCTTTTATAGAGTGTGTTCACATTCATAAAGTGGTTTATCTTTAAGTTTATCTCCCTTATCTATGTTTAATTAAAATGATTAAGACATTCATTTTTAAGTAGATAATGGACTACATCCTTGTACCGATCATCATAGGTGATGTCTTCAATCATATATTGTTGTAAAGTGATTTATGTATTTAATTTTTCCATAGTCTTGCTAAGTGTTTGTTCTCTCACAATAGTCATTGAATAGAGTTTAAGGTATAAATATTAGAGGATAGTATTCCACTTTCTTATCTACTCACCCAACTCATTTTTTATTATCATGTATTTTACTATTAGTTAAAGCACAATGGAAAATATTTTACTATATAGTATGTAATGTTAAAATTTATTAACATCATTGATTAGCACAAAAGCCTACTTATCCATCATAATGTATCTAAATTCAACATTACTAAAATGGGAGATAATTAATGATAGTAGTCACTCCTCCCCAACCCATTTTTATACATCAAAATAGTAGAATTTAAATGTTGTGAGGTGAATAAGTAAATATAAAAAGGTTGAATGTAATCAAGGTTGATCAACATTGGTCTGCACATAATTTCCACTTTTATTTGGGTGAAACATTATTATTCTTCACTTGTCCATTCAATTTTAGTGTCCTTTTTGATCATTATATTTAAATTTATAACTATTTTTACAAAATCATATATGAACTTCCTTACGATGTTAATCTATCCAAAAAAATGACTTCAACTCCTTCCTAGTTGCATGCACTAGGATTTTCAAAATGGCTTCTAGTATTTCAAGTTATATTGATATACCCCACTCAGATATGATATGTCCTAATATATTTATTTAGGTGACTCCAAATATATATATTTTTTGGGTTCAATGAGATCACATGGTCTGTAAACCTTTGTAACACTTTTATTAAATCCTTGACATGGTCACCTTTATGCTTGGAGAAGACTGTCAAGTCATCCATGCAAACCACAATACACTTGACCATAAGGTATTTGAAGGCTATGTCCATGGACATTTTAAATGTATCAATGGCATTAATGATCCCAAAAGGCATTATTTTACAATCAAAGGTGCCCCACTTGGTTTAGAATGTTGTTTTGATTTGATCCTCATAGTTGACTACTAATTGATTATAACTGGAGTATCCATCTAGGAAATATATCATTTGAGATTCATTCATAACTTGTAAAAATTCATATAATGAGGAAAATGAGTATTTTTCCTTTTTAGATGACTTATTCAAATTACATAAGTCAACAAAAAGTTTGATCTACACATTCTTTTTCATCACTAGTACCAAGTTTTCAACCCATGTAGAGTGTCTCATCAGGAAGATGATCCTTGTTGCAAGAAAATTCAGCACCTATTTCAAGATTAGTGCTCAAGAAATAGAGTAACAGGCCTTTATCTCTACCTAAAGGTCTTGACTCCCAGATTCGTAGGTGATTTTATGTGTCAATATGGAGGTGTTTAGTAATTTTAGATCTTAGTAACTCCATGCAATCACATATCTAAAATATTAAAGGGTTTGTGCCATTTGATGCTTCTCGTATGGGGTATTTTAGGCCTTAAAGCACATTTTTGGGATCATTTACATTACCCAAGTTGAAATGATCATGTAAAATTCCCATAATAGGGGTACACTTATCCTTTTCCTTTTGATAATCTATGTTAAATAGCCTCTCAAGTGAGATCATCCCCTTGGGTATGTTGTTTGTCTTCAGGTTCATGCTCCCATCCTCATCTAGCTCAAAGTCTTCTCAACCATCTTCATCAATAATATAACTAGAAAATACTAGGTCAATACAAAAAGTTGGGGGATAAAAAAGGTGACATCCCCTAACTTCATATTTTTTTTTGCAAAGGGCACATGCCTTTCATTTCCAAATTCCTAGGCTCATCTTGATGCCCAAACCTAAAGGGTGTACCCCATTTACAAATGGTGTACAACCTTTTTAAATCTATAATGGTGTATGCCATTTGTTTCATTTTCATTTATCCCCCATTTTTTTAATCTCATGGGTTTTTATTTAGGATTTTTTTGAAGGGTTTTATATACTACGTGTGTGTTTTGGTTTTACATCCCACCAATGGGATTCACCATTTTGGTTGCTATCTTAGGTATGTTGATTTTTAAATTTATTTTTTTTCATTTTTATTTTGATTTATTTATGCATGTAGGGTTTTTTAATTCTATGTACATTATATTCTGTTTCATTGCCTAAAAAAACTTGTATTTATATAAATCTAGATACACAATTGAATGATGGATCTATTGCATGAAGAAAATGTAGAATAAGATCCTAAATAATTTGATTTTTCATAATAAGTTCAATTGTATGAATAATACAATTTAAAATGTCAAAAATTACAAATAATCATAAATAGTTTGTGTCACTCCTCAGCCAATAATGCACATAATTCACTTACTAATACACTAGAGACTATTTTTAATGAAGTGGGAAATGTAACTTCACAACTTGATGTAATGTTGAATTGAATGGAGGTATTAAAACAATTTTATTCTAATAAACTATCATATGAGGATATTAATAAAAAAATAACAAAAAAAGATATATGTAATTTGTTTGTTAAGCTTGGAACTAACCAACCACCACTAGTAAATTAAAAACATATTAGTATTGGTTGGTGTATTCATGAGGGGACTAAAAATATATTTTAAGATAGACAGTGGATGGTGTTTGATTAACCTCCATGCAAAAAAAAAATGAGGTTCCATTATAATTTTTGAGAAAAATTTATTGTGAGTTTTTGTTGTAATAAATTCCAAATTATTTTGACATGAAGGCCTCCCAAGGTAGGGGAGGTGGATCTCCCTTTGACAGACATGGTGTCATTTGAGACCAAAATTATTCTAACCAAGTTTAAATAAATATAATAATAATTACACATGATTCTATCCCAGAAATTTTACATCATACCATACAAATTGACACCCTTGAGGTAGTTACAAGTCTAACACACATTATTATTGACTATGGTATACATACATTGAGGAATTTTACTCATCCTATAGGTGGTGAGATGTCTAGTAGTGGTATTGGTTCTAGTGGTAGTGGAGCTATAGGTTTTGGTGGTAGTGGTATTGGTGTTAGTGGTAGTAGTGTTAGTGGTTTTAGTTATAGTGATATTGGTGCTAGTGTCCCTCTTACTCATGCTATAGTTCTTATACATCATTGAACATCATGTGATAAGAAGTGTATAAGACTTATTGTTCAGGTACAACATACATAGACTACATATATGGAGACTAGACCTACATTTATGCAACATAATAGTACTTCTCATTATATTACATCTACAAACCCTTTTAGTAACTCAAGAGACTAGGACTCCCAAGTGTATTCCTTCTAAATTTATTTATGACCTCAAGAGACTAGCATGCTAGAGAATACATCATCTATAGATTCTTTAACTAGTCATGACACTAGCATGCTAAAAACTATGGTAGTTATATTAGTTTCAATAACTCCTCTAAGGACATGTTAGTTTCATGTGCAAGAGTTATCTAGTTCACCATCTATATTTGAAACACAAGTTTTATTTTAATTATAGTTTGTTTATGTTTGTGAAAGAATATTAATTTTATTTTATAGAATGTGTTTACTTAATTAAATAATTTATTTAACTAGAAAAATTATTTGTTGTTTGAATAGATGATTAGTGATATTTTGGGTATCTCAACAAGCCTTGATTCTATTGTATATGCTATAATTGGCACTAGTGTACCCTTTACTCAGGTTTACAAAATTTCAAATTAAATATTTATTCACATATATTTATTGTCCCTTGAATAAAAAAATATTTTTTAATATATATAATATAGTCATATATTTTTTATCATGCTCATTAGATTCACACATTATTCATTTATTAGTTTTATATATGATGAAGGATGTTATGGGCACCCCTCATAGACAACAAAAAGGTTTTTTTGATGTTGTTGTTCCATCTAAGGATCCATTATCTCTACAACAGATCATGATTCAAAGATAGACTTTGGTGAGAACACATAATAAAAGTGTTTTCTAGCTTTAATCAATGATATTCTATGTCAAATCTACATAAATGTATGTATAATGTTTAGATCTAACGATATATGTATGCTCCATAGAATTCTCTGTCATGGGTGTATATGCAATATAATAGCCCTAGAAAACAATTTAGGTGGAATATAGTGACTCTAGAATATTTTTTCAAAAGTTTGTTCATGAAAAAATTATCATTTTAAATATATAATTTTAATGCATTAAATTTTATATTTCATATGTTATGTAGACACAATAATTTTTAGAGGCCATGGATTAAATATTTGATGACTCACATACTAAGAGGAGAGTCTCTCCTCATTTTTAGTCATCCATCACCCCTATCTCTACATATATGGTAACAAAGCATAATTTATTTGGAGAAAATAAGGAACATGAGAGCTAGTTTTTGTGTTAGGGATGTAGTTGTAAGCACAATTGATGTTTTATGCCAATATGGCCCACATTATATGACTATATGACACATTTTGTACATGTGCATGTTATGGTCTACATGTTTTATTTATATATGCCCTATTTTTTATGTCATTATGACATATAACTTTGCATATACATATATACATACATACATACATATATTATTAGATAAATAAGTTTCCTTTACATATGGGTATTTTCTATTTTGATCATTTAATGGTTACACATATTATTGTTAGTGATCATTATTAATTCATATGGGGGTAAGAAAATCCATGCTTTACTCTAATTTAGGTTCTTAATAATTATGTATATTTTACATTTACATGTGATATTTACTATTTACTTGCTTCATTTACATTTCATTACATATCAATTTGGATTTTCATATCAAATTCATCAGTTTCTCCAAAATATGCATGGGTGGTATGAGTAAAAACTTTTCTATAAGTGAGGGATATGTTAGGTTGTGGAGCTCAAAGCTTCACCAGGATGCAAATAGGAGGAGGAAGCTGAGTTGCAGGGCAATCAACATCGGTCTGATCAGCTGACATCAGTCATCTTCAGTGTTCATAGCAATCGACATTGGTTATGGGTCAGCTAGCATCGATCAAACAGGAACCGACATTGGTAACCTATGTGTGCATGCGTCTCCCGAACTATTCTATTTTTGGATGGACAATTTATTTGCATGTTAAAGGCTAATTTTAGTCTTGGAGATATAGTTCTAATTATTGTAATTAGAAGTCTAATTATTGTTTGTATGGGAGCTATTTAATAAACCCATGGGTTGTATTGTAAAGTGTGCTAGTTGAGAGATCAAGGTTAGCTCCTTCAGAGTGAAGAGAGCAAGGTGTGTTCCTCCTAGTGCCATAGTGCCAAGTGTGTATGATCAGGTAGATTTGTAGGATAGCAAGATCTGGTAGAAGATCCACAGGGGTGTTGGTGTCGATTCTATAGAGTCAGTGGTGTGTATGATCTTGGTCGGTAGGTGTGCAAGGCCAAGTTGATCTATGGTATAGCATGATCAGGTGAGATCTACATGGTAAGTAAGATCAGTTGATTTGTAGGTGTGTGTGTGTGCATGAGGTCTAGGTTTGCAAGTGTGCAGAACCAGGTTGATCTATAGGTGGCAACAGTATCAAGGTGATCAGCAACACAATAAAGAGCAAGATCATAGGGATCTACTTGGAGTATGGTGTGTACTCAGACCTTGAGTATGTGGAGTACTCAGTTGGACTAGTAGTGATTGTCACTTACTGGTGGTAGTGGCAGTAGTGATACTCACTGGTGGAGGTGAACACCAACTCTATTTTTGAGTTGTGTGTTGGGACCATAATTGAGAGAGATAACTCTTGAAGGTGAATTACTATACACTTGGTGTGGGAAGCCTAAAAGGTGTGGAAGAGTGTGGCATCTCTTCATTGTAATTCTTTTCTGGAAGAGTATTAATACAATTGGGTATTGTCTCTCATATTCTGTGTTATTTCTTATTTCTAGTTGTGCATTATGGTTAAATTTTGTGTTTAGTTGCTTATATAAGGTAATCATATTATAATATTATTGAGGAGTAGGATCCTAACAAGTGGTATCAGAGCCTGGTTGTAGGTTCAAAAGCATGATACCACTGACAAGTGGTATCAGAGCTTTTGGTTGGGTTACTAATAGGTTGTATCAGATCTAGTTAGTGTTTTTGATTACAGGGCACTCTCAGGGGTTTTTGATTGAGTGGGAGTATAGAAATGGTAGAAAAAATTAAGATATGAATGGAGAAGTTTAATGGCAAGAATTATCAATTATGGAGGATGCAAATAGAAGATTATCTATATCAAAAAGATTTGTACTTACCATTGGGTAGGGTTGCATGCAAGCCCACAGATATGAAGGATGAAGAATGGAAGGTTCTTGATCAGAAGGCTCTAGGATATATAAGGTTAAGCCTTGCATCATCTGTGATTTTCAACTTATCACAAGCTAAGACAATGGTATAATTGATGGAATCTTTGGCAAATTTATATGAAAAACCCTCAGCTTTGAATAAGGTATTTCTTATGAAGCAATTATTTAATTTTCAAATGTTGGAAGGTAGATTCTGGTGCCTCTTTCCATGCATCCCCAAATAGGGATTTTTTTCATGAATATGTCTAGGGAGACTTTAGAGAAATTTATTTAGGGGATGGTAAGCCTTTTCAAATGGTTGGCAAAGGGAAAGTGAAGCTGAAATTATAGATGGGCAACACATGGGTGTTGAAAGAGGTCATGCATGTCCCAGTCCTGGAGCAAAATTTGATTTCTATAGGAAAGTTGGGTGATGAGGGATGCACAATAACCCTCATAGTGGACTCTTGGAAAGTTTCCAAGGGTGCACTTATTGTAGCAAGAGGTAAGAAAGTAGGTACTCTTTATCTATCTACTTGTATTACTGATTCTCCTTCTGGTTTATCTACTTCAGCTGTAGATTCGAAGATGTGGCTTAATAGGCTTGGTCACATGAATAAGAAGGGGATGCATGTTCTTGAGTCAAAGGGAATGCTTTTAGAATAGAAAAGCATGGATCGATATTTTTGTAAGCAAAAGAAGAAAGTGACATTTCTTGACACTGGGTCAACAAAGAAGGTGGTAGCTTCTATTGGAGGATCACAGTATTACATAAGGAAGAAATCTAATGTTTTTTATCAGAACAGGAAAGCCTTAGTTTTCAAGGAGAAGATGATGGATAGAGATTAACACAAGGGGCTGGACATTTTTGGGTAGAGCAAGGGAGATTTTGATAAGGTTTTGATCCAAAGTGTGCTCGTGGGTAAAGGTCATCACTCACAAGAAAACATAGGTATCGACATTAGTTAGGTGAGAACTGACATCGATCAAATAGGTAGCAACATTAGTCATGTGCATACCAGAGTCAGTGGTGTCAGGCAGGAATGTTACTAGCGTCAGTCAGGGAATCAACATCAGTGACCAAGTGGACACTGATGTCAGTCATAGGACCGGCATCAGTGAGGTGGACACTAGTGTCGATTGAGGGAACCAGCATCGGTAGTCAGGTCAATCACATGGAACTGTCATTAGTTAGGTACAAACTGAGGAGTGACTGATGATGGTCACTGTCAGATAGATTTTGGGTGGATAGCAAGCTATCAAGGAGTCTCAAACACCCATATGGAGGACTGAAAGGGTAAGTAAGCCTCAAATTCTTTATTCCCCTTCTTCAGAATACTTGTTGCTCACTGATGGTCAAAAACCAAGAATTTTTTAAAGAAGTAGAGCAGGTAGAATCTAGGAAATAGTGGGAGTTTGGCATGGATGAGGAGTGTGATTCCTTGGAGGAGAACCAAATGGTAGTTTTGGTAGAGTTTCCAGCTAGAGAGAAAGCACTGATAGATGAATGGATTCCCAAGTTAAAGAATAGAGTGAATGGACAGGTGAGATGGAAGGCTAGGTCATATGGTCTTGTGAAAGCTCTGGGATAGTGGTACAGGTTTGACAGGTGGATGATAAAGCATGGCTTTAGTCAATGTCATTGTAACCATTGTGTTTACTTTACCAGGTTGGGTGATGATTGCAACATCATCCTATTACTGTATGTTGTGTGTTTGCTTGATGCAGGGTCACACATGCAGGGTTTTTATGAGCTAAAGGTAAATTTAGTTCAGAGGTGTTCATGAGGAATTTGGGAGCAAAATTCTTTGGCATGAGTGTGTTTCTAGAGACATGGAAGATCACAAGTTGATTTTGTCTTCGGATGATTGTGTGAAACCGGTTAGCACGTCGATGGGTTGGATAGTTCTATGAATAGTGTCTTAATTCACATGATGAGGTTAAGTACATGTGTACTAGACCTGAGGTTGCCCATGCAGTGGGAGCTATTAGCAAGTTTGGAGCCAATCTGGGAAAGAAGCACTGGAGTGTAGTTCAGTGAATTCTCAGGTATCTGAGAGGGACCAGCAATAGGTTAACATGCGATGCAGGGTCAAGTTCTTTTCTACATGGGTTTGTAGATGTAGATGCAGCAGGTTACTTGGATGACAGGAGGTTCACCATAAGTTTTGTGGTGGGTGGTCTTCAAGATTGATCTTGAAGAGGAATACAAGCTAGGAAACAAATTAGATGATGTATAGGTATAGGTACAGGTGTAGCTATTGATCTCCAAGTGGGAGATTGTTAGGTTGTGGAGCTAAAAGCTTCACCAAGATGTAAATAGGAAGAGGAAGCTAAGTTATAGGGAAACTAACATTGGTCTGATCAGCTGACATTGGTCATCTTTAGTGTTCACAAAAACTAACATTGGTTATGGGTTAGATGACATTAGTTAGACAGGAATTGACATTGGTAGCTTGTGTGTGCATGCATGTGCATGCATCTCTCGAACTGGTCTATTTTTGGATGGATAGTTTTTTTGCATGTTAAAGGCTAATTTTAGTCTTAGAGCTATGGTTCTAATTATTGTAATTAAAAGTCTAATTATTGTTTGTATGGGAGCTATTTAATAGACCCATGGGTTGTATTTTAAAGTGTGCTAGTTGAGAGAGCAAGGTTAGCTCCTTCAAAGTGAAGAGAGCAAGGTGTGTTCCTCCTAGTGCCACAGTGCCAAGTGTGTATGATCAAGTAGATCTATGGGATAGTAAGATCTGGTAGAAGATCCATAGGGGTGTTGGTGTCGGTTCTATAGAATTAGTGGTGTGTATGATCTTGGTTGGCAGGTGTGCAAGGCCAAGTTGATCTATAGTATAGCATGATCAGGTGAGATCTACATGGTAAGTAAGATCAGTTGATTTGCAGGTGTGTGTGTGTGTGGGGTCTAGGTTTGAAGGTGTGCAGAACTAGGTTGATCTACAGGTGGCAATAGTATCAAGGTGATCAGCAACACAAGGAGCAAGATCATAGGGATCTACTTGGAGTATGGTGTGTACTCAGACCTTGAGTACATGGAGTACTCGGTTGGACTGGTAGTGATTGTCACTTAATGATGGTAGTGGCAGTAGTGATACTGACTGGTGGAGGTGAACACCAACTCTATGTTTGAGTTGTGTGTTGGGACCATAATTGAGAGAGATAACTCTTAAAGGTGAATTACTGTACACTTGGTGTGGGAAGCCTGAAAGGTGTGGAAGAGTGTGGCATCGCTTCATTGTAATTCTTTTCTAGAAGAGTATTAATACAATTGGGTATTGTCTCTCATATTCTGTGTTATTTCTTATTTCTAGTTACTTGTGCATTCTAGTTAAATTTCGTGTTTAGTTGCTTATACAAAGGTAATCATGTGTGCTCTTCTGAGAGCTGGTAGATCCTGATAGGATATTATTATGTAAAATAATATATTATATGAGGGATTCATAATATATATATATATATATATATATATATATATATAGAGAGAGAGAGAGAGAGTCATATTTAGGTCATGCATGGGTGTTCAAGTAGTTAGAGTCTTAATATTGGCACTTCTAGCATGTTTACAAAGTTTCCCCATTAAAATATTATGCTCAAATATTCAAATTGCCTTATAAGGCCTATAAGCCCTTATGGTAAGTTGTAAGGGAATTAACCTTGGGAAAGGTACTTTAGAGTTTTTTATTATGATTTAAAAGTCACTTTACCCTCATCTAAACATTAAAAAAACATATCACTCATCTATAAGGGTGGATTCTACATTGAAGAAGACAAAATAAGGTAAATCTATGTTAAAGAATAAATAGTTGAGAAGATATTGTTATTATTATTTATCTAAACATAACATTAAACATCAAAGAGAAGTGATAATAATTGTATTGGAGTTGGTGAAACCATCTAGAGAGTCTTATTGGTCTTGTAAGACCAATCATAGAGGATAAAGTTAAAGGGAAAAATTATTAAAAATAGACCTAAAAGAAATAGACATACCTATAACGAAAGAGTGTTGAATTAGACCTAAAATAAATAATCTTAGTAAATTTTGAGTGATGTTTTATATTGTTATCAACTACCCTTTTTTCTCTTGCTATGACACAAAAAAAATAAAAACAAGGCTCCTTATATGACATGTTAGCATACTATTAGGAAGATAAGATAAGAAGTTCCCCATGGCAGGTTAAGGTTAATTGGTTTCATAATCACATCATTAATCCAAGGTAATATGTCCAATTTAGTTGATAGTGTAGAGAAGATAGGAGAACAATGAAATTTTCCTTAAAGAGAGAACTAAGAGTGTAGTGCAAACAACTAAATAATATGGACAAGCTCAAGTATGAAAAGATTAAGCCATATTTATTAGACATGTGAGATAGGGTTTTTGGTGTGATATACCTAAAACATATGGATCAAACCACTACATGTTTATTTTAAAGTGTTTGTAAATAGACTAGTTGTAAGCCTATGACTAACACTTAGGGAGAAAAGTTCTAAATGTTAAGAATATTGAAACCTATAGAGTAGATTGGATAGAGTTTCTGAGATTGAGAAAGGATTTTATTGGTCTTGAAAAGACCAATCTACAAGGATAATACTTAAATAATAAAGTTTTTTATCAAAGTGTATAGTCTAGAGAGACCTATAAGTGTATAAAAGACCTATGGTAAGATTAAAATCAGACCTAAAACATATGGATCAAACCACTACATGTTTATTTTCAAGTGTTTGTAAATAGACTATTTATAAGCCTATGACTAACACTTAGGGAGAAAAGTTCTAAGTGTTAAGAATAGTGAAACCTATAGAGTAGATTGGATAGAGTGTGTGAGATTGAGAAAGGATTTTATTGGTCTTTAAAAGACCAATCTACAAGGATAATACTTAAATAATAAAGTTTTTGATCAAAGTGTATAGTATATAGAGACCTAGAAGTGTATAAAAGATCTATGGTAAGATTAAAATTAGACCTTAAAGAACCTAGTAAGGGTTAAGTGGTTTAAAGATTGGCCAAAAGAGAGTAGAGATTGCCTAAGTATCTTGGGATGATTGGCAAAAATTTTGCAGATAACCATGAGGGATAGAGATGAGACATCAAATCTTACACCTACATAGACACGTCCTTTGATAACACCCTAGAGGACTCTCTCAAACTCGATATGAGAAAAACATGGAAACAAGTTTTCTCTCATAGACAAATATCTCTTAAAGGGATAAAATTTAGTCAGTGGGGGGAACATCTTGTGCCTCATAATCCAAATTTATAAATTGTCTATATGAACATGTTTATATGGGAATCTTAAGGATATAATAACCCTTGTTTGGTATCAGTCAATCCCCAGGAGTGCATGTTGTAGTTGACTAGATGCATCCCTTAATAAAATCTTTTTGTCTCTAAGTGTGTAAATTGAGTGAACTTTAATTTCACATTGTAATATAACCATGAGAGATAAAGATGAGCTAACATATCCTACACTTGTATGGATGAGTCCTCTAAGAACACCTTGGAGGGTTATATTTATCTTGATATGATTGAGACATGGAAATGAGTTTTATCTCATAACCAAATCTCTTAGAATAGATCAAAATTTACTCAATGAGGGGCATATCTTATGGATCATTAGCCCAATTAATGAACCATATTCACAAAAACATCTAAATGGGAATTTTAAGGCTAGAACATCCCTTGTTTGGTCTTGGTCAAGTGCTAAGATTACAACTTAAAATTGACTAGAAGCATCCCTTACGAGAATCTTCTCATCCTTGAGTTTTCAAAGTGAGTGAACTTAGGTCACATGTTGTAATAAAATTATGATGGATATACATGAGTCATCAACTCCTATACTTATGTGGATGATTTATTTAAGAAAATCCTAGAGGATCCTCTCTATCTCAATATGATTGAAACATGGAAATGAGTTTTCTCTCATATTAAAAGCTCTTAGATAGACTAAAAGTTGGTCAGTGGGGGGAATATCTTTTGGCTCATCAACCTAATCAAAGAAACATCTTTGTTCACAAACTCAAATGGGTGTTTTAATTATAGAACAACCTTTTTCAATCTCAATGGGGCCTTGAGACCACAAGTTGTAGTTGAACATATGCATCGCTTAAGAGAATATACTCATCTCTAAGTGTACAAAGTGAGCACACTTTAATTGAACATTGTAGGAGAAATATGAAGGTTAGAGATGTGTCATCATCTATACTCTTACATAGATGAGTCCTATTATAAAACTTGAAGGATTATATCTAACTTGACATGAGTGAGACATGTCAATGATTTTTCTCTTACATCAAAATCTCTCTTAAAGGGCAAAAATTTGGTCATTGGGGGCATATCTTATGAATCAAAAACCCAATTGATGAAATTTGTATGTGGACACATCCATATGGGAATTTCAAGGCTATAAAATCCTTTATTTGGTATCATTTGGACCCTAAGAGTGTAAATTTTAGTTGGTTAAATGCATCCTTTAAGAGAATCTCTTCATCCCTAAGTATGAAAAGTGAGTGAACTACATTCATGCATTTTAAGATAATTGTGAGGGCTAAAAATGAGATGTCAAACATTACACTTACATGGATGAGTCCATTGAGAAGACCCCATACTATTTACCTTAAATTGACATGAGTGAGAAATAGAAATGAGTTTTCTCTCAAGACCAAAGCTTAGTCAATGGGGGGCATATATTATATCTCATCAACCCAATAGATAAACATTTTAGTAGACATATCCAGATGGGAGTTTTAAGGATAAGAAATCCCTTATTCGATCTTGGTCAGGCCCTAGGACTTTAATTTGTAGTTGAGTAGATGCATCCCTTAAGAGTATCTCCTCATACTTAAGTGTGAAAACTAAGCAAAATCTAATCACAAATTATAGGAGAATCATGAGGGATATATATGAGATATCAGCTCCCAAACTTACATGAATGAATCTTCTAAGAAAACCCCAAATGATTCTTTCTAAATTGACATGAGAAAGACATGGAAATCAATTTTATCTCATAGCTAAATCTCTTAAAATGGACCAAAAGTTGGTCAGTTGGGGAATGTATTCTTGATCATTAGCCCAATTGATGAAATACCTATGTAAACATATCTAGATGGGAATTTTAAGGCTAAAAAAATAATTCCCTAGTCTCAATTGGGCCCTTGGATCATAAGTTGTAGTTGATTAGATAATCCCTTAAGAGAATCTTCTCATCCCTGAGTGTGAAAATTGAGCAAAATTACATCATACATTGTAGGAAAATCATGAGCGATAGATAGGAACATTTATATCCCACACTTGCATGAATGATTCATCTCATCAACCCAAGGAGGATTCTCTCTCACACAATATGGATGTGACATGATAAGGAGTTTTATCTCACATCTAATTCTCTTTTAAAGGGATAAAAACTATTAGTGGGGGGAATACTTTTGGGTCATTATCTCAATTAATGAACCATCTTCATAGAGACATTTGGATGATAGTTTTAAGGCTATAATAATGCTTTTTTGTCTTGGTAGGGCCTCAAGATGGAATTTTGTATTTGATATAATACCTTCATTAATATAATATCCTCATTTCAAAGCTAGAAAATTGAGTGAATTTACATCATGTGTTACATGATAATATGAAGGTTAGATATGAACTATCATCTCCCATACTTGATGGATGAGTCTTATAATCAACCCCAAGATGATTCTCTCTCAATCGACATGGGTAAAACACAAAATAGAGTTTTCTCTCCCATCTAGATCTCTCCTAAAGGGATAAAACTTGTTAGTGGGGGATAACTTATAGCTCATTCACCCAATCAATGAATCATCTTCATGATCACATCTAGATGAGTGTTTTAATTCTATAACAATGTTTTTTTGGTCTTGGTAGGGCCATGAAATAGAATGTTAATTGATCGAATGTATCCCTTAAGATAATCTCCTCATCCCAAAGTGAGAAAACTAAGAGAAATTTTTTTGCACATTGTAGGAGAACCATGAGGTCTATATATCAACCCCTAACTACCACACTTGCATGGATAAATCTTATAGGAAACCTTTATAGGGTTCTCTCTAACTCAACATGGGAGAGACACGATAAGGATTTTTTTCTTGCAGCCAAATCTCTCTTAAAAGGTCAAAATATTGTTAGTGGGGGGCATAACTTATGGCTCGTTAGCCTAATTAATGAACTATCCTTGCAGACACATTTGTATGGGAATTTTAAGGCTAGAACAACTCTTTTCTAGTCTTGGTCAAGCCTTGATATGGGATTTTATAGTTGATCGGATGCATCCCTTAATAGAATTTCCTTGTCCCAAAGTGAGAAAATTGAGTGAACTTTTGTTTTATGTTTCAATATAACCATGAAGGATAGAGACAACTTGTTATCTCCCACATTTGTATAGATGAGTCTTATAAGCAACACCGAGAGGATTCTCTCTCACTCAATATTGAAAATACATGGAAAGGAGTTTTTCTCATGATTAAATCTCTCTTAAAGGGATAAAATCTTGTTAGTGAGTGACATAAATTTTGGCTTATTATCCTAATAAATAAACCATATTCATAGACACTTCTAATGGGCATTTTAAGGCTCTAACAATGCTTATACAGTCTTGGTAGGGCCATAGGATTGAATGTTTCAATTGACTAGGTGCATCCCTTAAGATAATCTCTCATCCCAAATTGAGAAAACTAAACAAAATTCCTTCACATGTTGTAGGAGAACTATGAGGACTAGAGATAAACTATTAGCTCCCACACTTGCATAGACAATTTCTCTAAGTGACCCCAAGAGGATTATCTCTCACTCAACATGGGAGAGATATGGAATGGATTTTTATTTTTATACTAAATCTCTCTTAAAGGGACAAGCTTGTTAGTGGGGGCATAGCTTCTGGATCATTAGCCTAATCGATGAACCATCTTCCCAATTGATGAAACATCTTTGTGAATAGATTTAGATGGGTGTTTTAAGACTAGAAAAATGCTTATCTAGTATCTATAGATCCCCAAAATAAAATATTATAGTTGACTAGATGTAATGACCTATAATTTCTAGTTGACTAGAGAGAATTTTGAACCTTAAGATAATGAAATAGTTTCATAATGGTTTCTAAATCTATTTGCTCCTTCTTGTGTCTAAAAGTGACATGTCAAGAATATTTATAGACTAGTCAAAATAGACATGAGAAGATTTTAATACCTTTTTTGATCATAAAATAAGAATAATGGCCTAGTTGCATGCCTTTAAACATGTTCCTAGGGATCTCTAAGCAAGTATGTAGGGTTATGACCAAGAATAAAGCATGTTTGTGATAGTTATAGGTTTTTAGGGTAAAATAACATAAGTCTAACCTGTATGTAATTAGAATTTCATGATGTACAGGAATCAATCTTGGATCAAATAAGATAGATCACACCTACAATTCTAATTGGGTATACACTTGTTAAGCAGGAGCATGACAAATGTGGGGATCCACTATACCTAATTAGGGGATCACTTGTATCACTTTTCACAACATATCATGTTAGTAAATGTTTTAAATCCTATAGTCTAAAAAAGCCACACGACAACCCTAAAAGAGTCATATGATTTGATATTTCACTTATGTAATAAACAAAATAGTAAAATATTCTAATAACAAGAAAAGTAAACTAATCTAGTGCATACCAAATCTTGTGGCACAATGTGAGGGGTTAGATGTAAAATGATCAAATATTTATAGGGAATAAAGTAAGTATGAGTAACACCATAATACTTAGAATATGAAGAGTGATATTATTCAAGCCAACACTTATACTACTTCTATCTACTAAAAGAGAGGAGAACAAAGTTTGAATATACTTACCTGAATGTGAATCCATCACAATTAAATATCTCCCTTGGCCAATAGGGCTTCACAAGAGGTTTTTGTGGTTCATAAGGATCACTTCATTAGGTGAAAACATCTAAGACCTATCCATAATACTAGATTATCTAAAATAAGAAACCTAAGCTAAGTCTCCTCAAGTAGAATAGTGGAAGAGAAGATTGCAAAGAAGAATGAGTGAATAATAACTCCTGATTGCATATTATAATAATGAATAAAATGAACTAGTATATATAGGAGTATCTCACCCTAAAATTTTTTGGGATCATCAGCTGTGTTAGTTTGAACCAGTCAACCTAGCACATTTTTGGGCTAATGCTTAAAGTTTGTGCTACGTCGGATGGAAGGATAACAAACCTAAAGAGCTAAAGTATCTAAAAATTGAACTAGGTTAACCAAGTCAGCCTAGTATGATGAATAGGTTAAAAGGGTGTCAAGCAAGTTAAAGAAGGGTATAAAGAGGAAAAGATGAGATGATTGTGCCATAAAGGAGAAATGACTTAGGAAAATGTTTTAAGAGCTATTTGGATTGGTAATACTATGGAAATAAGGGATAATAATCTTTTAAAGCACCAAAGGTATACCCACCCCTTTCCTAGTGCACCCTTAATCCATGCACTCAAAGATATGGAGTTATGATGGGTTTTTATAAGATGTAAAGTGATAATATTTGATAAAATTTAATAATATTATGTGTATACATATGTCCTTGAATCTCATCATGTGTCACTAAGGTGTAATAGGGGATGGTGGTTTGAATAAGAACATAAGGACACACACAACTTTGATGTTAAAAAAGGTTATAGTATTTTAAAAATCATAAAATAACTAGAAGTAAATGATAGAAAGGAAAACTAATATAAAAAATAAAATAAATGAAAAGTAAAATTTGTGTACCTTAACTTACCCTTATTATAAATTTTTTGGTTTTGATTATGTAGAGCACATAGACTACTTTTGACAATCCCAAGAATAAACAACCAAGGAGCAAAAACAAAAAAATGGAAGAAAATCCAATATAACTAGAGCTATGTGGATGAGACATATCTAGGAATTTGGCAAGATGGGTTGCAAGTGCTATGTTAGAACAATGACCAAGTCAAATAAGAGTAAATTAGGTAACAGAAAAGCCAAGTCTACTAAAAATTAAAAAACTCAAACAAGTGAACCTCAAATAAGAAAGGAAAAATCACCAAATCAAACCAAGGATACATGTTTAAAAAGGAATGATAGACAAGATAAATCAATGGTAAAAGAAAAAACAAAATGGTAAAACAACATTGATGATTGAGTAGTAACAATCCACATCTCACTCAATAATGGAAAAAAGTGCATAAAAGGGAAAATAACATTGATGAGTGAGCAATAACAATCCATATCTCACACAATAATGGAAAAAGGGTGCAAACTTAGGTGTCCATGATAGCAAGACAATAAAATCATGATAAATGGGGAAAACAAAGTAAATTAAGTTTAGTAAATGTAAAATGAAGTGAAGAATATGATCCAAAATTATTAAAACATGTTGTTTTGCTCTAAGGATAGATAATTTGAAATAAAGTAGTGCTAGCATGTTTTTAAGAGATGGTGAAGAAGGAAGTAAGAAAGTGGGAAAATAGATTTGGAATCACAATTTGTCTATCAAGGGGGAGATGAAATGGGTGGAGGGGAGAATGAAGGAAAAACCAAGGTAGAAAAACTCTTTATTGAAGTCAAGACACTCAAATTTGGTTTTTTAAAATAAGAAGACTGCCACCCTTAGGGACTTTGAAGAACTTCTCTTAGCTACAAAAGTATTAGGTCAATAAATGGATTATATAGATTATCCCATGAAAGCTATATGAATTAAAATTAAAATGGACTTACCTCCCCAAACATGTTCCCCATTCTTTAAGACCCCTTATAGAGCTATCGATCTACTACAAAGATTGGGTACTTGTGTGAGAAAGTAGGTAGCACCATAGATTTTTTTTTGAAATCCCCTATTCCAATATATTGGCCTACCACACCCCAAAGGACTTCAGCTCTATGTGAAACCAACTGTGGAGTTTGAGCTTTGGTTATAGATAGGAGATGTACTTGTAATCATGTATTTTGGTGTGATTTGACTTTTGAGATTTGTATGTTGCCTTTTAGATATCATTGTGTTTTATTTAAGATGATTTGTCTTTTAACTTTTTTGATGGATTTTTTGATATTCCTCCTCCATATGGATTTGGAAAACCAAACATGGGTGCTAAATATGTCTTTCATTTGAAAACTTGGGACAAGGTTTCTAAGAGAGAGAACATCAAATAGCATGGGGTCTAAGAGTTTCATAAATCTAGGTGAAATAAAATAACTTGACTTAGACTTTGTTTTATCCAATGTTTAGATGAGAGAAATGGGAAATCAATAGGAATGACACATGGAACAATTTGAATTACTTTAAATTGTGAAAAAATGTGATAAAGTGAAAAATGAAGGGATATAATGACAACAAGGGTTTGATTCCTTATCATAAGAGTGTGGGAAATGGAGGTAAACATGATAACATAGATTGTTGTGAAAATTAAATTTAGTAAAATAAATAAAAGCTAATGTCTAAGAATAAGGATCACAAAGAACATGAAAATAATGGTGATTTTATGAGGAGGTATAGGTTTTATCCATGGTCTTACAAAGAAAATCATAAAAGAGAGACATAGGAGGGTGCTAATAAGCAAAATAAAAGCGAAAGTGTGGGAACATTTTTACAAAGTATCTCACAAAGAAAAACCCAAAGGATGCCAAAATAGCATTGGCAAGAAGCAACAAGGAGAAATAAAAATAGATAAAAGATGGTGGTTTTGTGAGGATTGTTGGGTCCTATCCTTAATCTTACAAAGAAACTCATAAAATACAAATCCCAAGGGGTACCAAATCAAAATTAGTAAACAAAAGGAGAACGAAAAATAATATAATGAAGACTATGGTACATAAAGAAAACAAAAGATGAAAAAAGGAGGACTAAAGGTTTGTGAACAAGAGGGAACTATTGCAGAGGGAGAGACCTGTGCTTAAATAACATGAAAAAATTATTAGATAGATATAGATAGAAAATATGACAAGTAGAAAATGATTAGGTAAATTACTTTTGAAGGAATTGAGCATTGGGGGGTTCCTTGAAAACATGTCCTTTATTAATTTTAAGGTGATAAGTACTTGAACCAAGGATATCTATAACTAAGTATGGGCCCCACCATTTTTGGGTGTATTTATCTTCTTTGTCATGGGTGCAATCTAATTTAAGGAAAAGATCACCAACATTAAATGTGAAAACGTGATGTTATGAGGAAATGCGAGCCTTATATTAGTGGTTATTTTGTAATATAGAAAGACAAAATTAATCAAGAAGATCAAGGGCATGAAGGTGAGCTTCACACAAATATTCCTCAAAAATGATGCCATGAAGAGATATGTAAAGAGAAGGAATCTCAACTTTAAGAGGAAGAACTGATAAGGATTGGACAACCTGTGATTGATTTTGAATTTGGTACAAAGTTGTTTGATGTGCTTAATTTTGAGATTACCACCATTATTGGAAATGATGGTGTGAGAAATGCAAAAATGGTAAATGATTTGGCTCAAAATGAATTTAGATATAGTATGACTGGTGGCATTGACTAGGGGCATGTCTTGTACCCACTTGGTAAAGTACTTAGTAGTGGCGATAATAAAGTCATGCCCATCTTGGGAGCAAGGAAGTTTACCAATGAGATCGAAACCCCATGTGGAAAATGGCCAAGGAGATTCGATAGTTTTAAGCTTAGATGGTGGTAAATGAATGAGATCATTATGAAGCTAACAAGGATTACACTTTCTATCATATTCAATAGCATCTTTTTTTAGAGTAGGCCAATAATAACTCATATGTAGGTATTTGTGGGATGTAGCATGTCTGCAATAGTGACCATTGTAGATTATGAATTTTACTCAAGAGAGGTGGTTAGTATCACGATTATTTGAAAATGAAATCAAATTGAAAAAAAACACACTATCAAACATACATCTCTAGGCCTAGACACTAAGGAGGAGCATGGTGAAGAGAAATAATTGACAAAACACAACTAAAAATCAAGAACACAAACTTTCTTACCCTCCTTGGATGCTTTAATAGATCTCTTCTTTGGATTGCTCAATTTTATATTTTAAAAGGTCCTTTATAATGGAGCTTGGCTATCCTTTACCTTCTCTTAGAACCATGAGGCTTGTGTGTTTGGCTTGGCTCAATAATTTGGCATCATAACACTAATTTCAATGGGTTTTGGAATAAATTTAGAATTATAACTTTGAACTAAGATAGATTAAAATTCATGTTCATGGCTCTCCTATTTATAAGTTTTTGAAAATGGTTCAGGATCAACCATGACCATCCATCTCAAGATTAAGATGTGTGGCCATGAATTAATATAAATTATGAAATTAAATTTATAAATATCCCCCATAAATATTTGGGAAGAAGGGGCATTTTACTGAGGTATGGGGTGGTTTGATCCTAATCTTTTATGCATTTATGGCCTAGGGATGACTTCCCAAGAAATAATGCCACCTAATAATGCAAATATTTAATATTTATTTCTAAAAATAAATATTCAACAAGTTCTATGGAATTGTTAATTAGGATCATGATTTGAAATAATTAGCTTTTAAACATGATTAGGCAATTTTGATGCAAACATTGGCTCTTTGTGCACAAATAACACAAATTGGTCAAAATGTCTCATTATTGGCTCTAATTTTGATTGGATTAGAATTAGGATGTGATGTTATATGTATTATATCCACTATCCCATTTAGGATGTTATCAACACAAAATAACAAAGGCACATATCTTATGTAATAAATTCAATATAAAAGAATGATCCAAAGCACCCAGGTGCAAAAATGTCATTTTGACATAAAATGATCTAACCAAAGTTAGTTGGTTCATTTATTAAATTGCCACATTTAGTGATACCCTAGCCAAAATCATCACTTGAATATATCAATTTCAACTCTTTTAATGTTCTTTAGTGTTTTAAAGCCAAATTATGCATTTTGGTAAGAATTGGTCAAAATCTTGATTGAAGGTCATTGGTGGTTAGTTTTAGGTGTCTACAATTTGCCCCTATTTGGGAAGGCATTTCAAGCTATATGCATAGTAACATATTCTCAAATAATGAAAATGTCCTATATGCCTACAACTATAATTATTATGAACTAACTATATGATGCCCCCTCAAGGGAACAGTTGGCATAAGTAGGTCAACAAACGGACCCTCATAAAGAAAGAAGCAAACTAAGGGAGCCAAATAAAGGAAGATGAAGGGTTGAGACAATAATTATTTTCCCAAAAGTAGTTATAATAATTGATAAATGTAGGTGGGATGGTGTATAATGATTTTCCCATAGGTGGTTATAAGCATTGTACCTTGATAATGGCAACGTGGTATGATAACACAATGAGTTACCCAAAGGTGGTTATAATCATTGAGAAGATGGAGCTTCCCTAGTTAGGATAAATGGACAAGATAACAACATGCCCCTATTTATAAAAAAGAAATTAAATTAGTGAGAACACAATGATTTTCCCAAAGGTGGTTATAATCACTGAGAAATGTAGGTGGGATGGTGTACAATGATTTGTCCATAGGCAATTATAATCATTAGACCCTGATTATGGCAAACATGATTGATTGGCTGATGATGGAAAATATGATAACTAAAAATAAAGGGTAATGATGAATTGAAATAACCTGCTAGTAAGGAGATGCTCATCTAAACTAACAAAGGTTAAAATTCTTTCATTTTTAATTACTATGTTTGAGATATGATTGGGATTAGATTGGGATACTAGTTTTGAGTCGATGTTGATGCCACCATTACTAAGTAAAATTATTAAAGCTGATTTTTGTTATAGCACTCAATGGTAGGCATCATGATAGAACACCATGAAGGCTAGGTTGAAATATGCATAAGGACTGACTCTCAATATCTAATACTCAATAGAAAATAATGCACCAATGATAAAACTATGATGATAATGTAAACATATGAATATGGATGGATTCAAGTATAAATACACAAGGAATCACCCAATGAGTGCACATAAAATGATTCAAGTCAACAGTGTTGAAAGCAAATAAATATGCACACAAACAACAAACAAATAAGAAAAGAAATAAATAACAGCTAATCCTAATGTTAGTAGAAACAACATGAACATTTCCCCAAGAAAATAGATGATAACTTAGTAAATAAAAATGATGGGGGGAATAGAAGAAAAGGAAGGGGGTGGTCATGCTATCTCCATATGCATTAGACAAGTGGATGCTGCCTACATAGTTCCATGGATGTAATATCCAATAAAAAATTTAGGCCAAATGTAGTTCTCCAAGGGAATGGGAAGAAAATGATAAAAAATGAAAATAAACATGATGGATGTGATATAAGAATAGGAATGAACTCAAAAAATGGTGAGAGCATGAAAAAAAAGGCCAAAAAGGATGGGGAAACTAAGGAATAAGTGATTTGCTTATGACTTAGTAAGGGTTCTCAAAATCCTTAAGGCAAAGAAGTGGTTAATGTTTTTGGTTTTTTCTAAATGATTTTAAAACTATTTTTGGAATTTTTAGAGTATCTCAACTCAAATCAGAATGAATATATACTAAATGGTTCAATCTCAGAAAATGGTGAGACCATTGCTTAGATTGCTCACAAAATAGAGAGAGCATGGCTTAAGTTGCTCATAAAATGGTAAGAGTATGGCCTAAATTTCTTGTAAAATGGTGAGAGCATGGCTTAGGTGGCTTGTAAAATGGAAAGAGCATGGCTTAGGTGTGACTAATTTGACCTCAAAAAGTATTAAGAACTATCTACATAGTACAAAATTAAGACCTCAAGTCACTATAGTTCCACCTCATAGTAGAGGAATCTGACTAGTGTAGTAGTCAATTCAAATAAAAAGGCACAATTGGTATAAAGGCACAGTATGGCATAGAGAATGGCTAGTTGGTATGTCAAGGAATGATAAACAAGTTTTACCTCTAGTTTACCCATAGGTAGTTATAACTTAGGAAATAATGACTTAGGTCAATAACACTGATAAATAAGTGTTACCCCTAGTTTACACATAGGAAGTTATAATTAGTGGCAAGATTGATAAAACACTGATTTGCCCATAGGTAGTTATAATTAGTGGAAAGACCAATAAAACACTAATTTGCCCATAGGCATTTATAATTAGGCACACTTGGTAGAGATAATGAAACAAGAAATAAAGGATGTAACTACCAAATGTTTGTTTTACTTCTCCAAAATACTACCTCTATTTGGAATGTGTGAAGCAACTACTAAAACTGAATCTGAATCCTCTTACTATAAGTGATAATGGAATCAAATGGAATAGAACCAAGGTCATAGGGATAAGTAGGGAAGGAAAAATGAACTCAGTTGATGGGTAAGGTATGGTAAAATGGATATGCAATAAGGATAGTGATAGGTTGGTATGATGATAGGATGGT
This sequence comes from Torreya grandis, assembly GCA_037957365.1. Lineage (NCBI taxonomy): Eukaryota > Viridiplantae > Streptophyta > Pinopsida > Cupressales > Taxaceae > Torreya > Torreya grandis. Next base: position 89,274 of record JARHVA010000355.1, read on the forward strand.
AAAAATGGTATAATACAAAGAATATTGATAAAATGATATAACTTGAAATGATCCTTATAGATAATACACCAAGTCACTCAAGCATAGTACCACTTGAGGTTGATAATGGTCATTAGTTCATCTAGTGTGGCAAGATTGTATGCTCCTATTATAAATTTTGCTATAATGATGAAAGGACCAGCCCAATTGGGTGTGAACTTACCTTTATTCTTATTTTTGATCATGATATTCTTTTGGTTTTCTTTAAGGACAAGATCACAAAGTTTAAATTCTCTATGTTTCACATGCTAATTTTAGTGGCCTCAAAGTCAAAATTTGATAGGCTTAGAGATTGTTTACCGCATCCATGTGTTTCTCATCTATTAACTATAGTTATTGTAGGTGAGGTTCATGATAGTCATTGTCATCCAAGACATACTTGAAAGAGACGTGTATAGATGGAAACTCAACCTCAATGGGAAGGAAAGATTATGTACCATAAATAACTCAGTATAGAGTAGGTCCTGTGGGTGTACAGTGATTGGTATGGTATGCCCAAAGGGATCAAAATATTTTAAGGTGCCAATCATGACCAACATCATTGAAAATATTTTTGAGAATGCTGACAATGGTTTTATTTGATGCTTTGGCCTGACCATTACCTTAAGGGTAATATGCCATATAAAAGTGTTATGTGATGTTGTATTTGGTACATAGGTTTTTTAAATCCTTGTTATTTAATGATCCTCCATTATTAGATATAATGTCAGAGGGGATACCATAGCGATAATGAGATGGTTGAAGATGAAATTAGAAATTTTCTTTTCATTCATGTAACTGAGGGTTATAGCTTTAACCCACTTAGTGAAATATTTAGTGATAGTAAGTATATATTTATAGTCATCGGATGAGTTGGAAGTGATCTTCCCAATGAGGTCAAGGCCCCATGTAGAAAATGGCCATGGTATCAACATTGTTTTTAGAGTCTTATCTAGGGCATGAATCAGATTGGCATACCATTGACACCTGTCACATGTTTTTACATATGCAGCTACATCTGTGTCCATTGTGGGCTAATAATAAAAATTATACAAGAGTTTTTTGGTCAAGACAACCCCACTTGTATGGGTTCCACATACTCCTTCATGAACTTCACATAATGCTAGTTTAGATTCTACCAAAGTTAAATAATGAAGTAGATTTCCATCAAAACTATGATAGTAAAGGGTTGATCTAAATAAGGTATAATGAGTGATTTGGTGGATGAAGTGTTTGGTTTATTTTGAGATAGGTCAAGTGGTAAAACTTGGTCATGGATGTAGTTGTAAAGGTATGAGTACCAGATAAAACTAGGACCAACAATATCAGAAATCATCACAATAGTTGAAGGTTCATGAGATAGTGCTAACAAGTTCTTGACAAGGAATTTATACTCTTTAGCTGTTCTTATTTGTCATATCAAAGATACAATAGTGGCCATATAATTTTTAATTCTATTACTTGCCCTTGGTATATACTCAAACCAAATGTCGGTAATTTATCACTTAAGGGTGTTGACCATGGCCTTATATGGGATCAGCTTATCATCTTTGGTCTAAAAATGGTCTATAAATTGATTAATGATTAACTAAGAATCACCATAAACCTTGAGATGAGATAAATTCCATTTTATCACTTAGCAAAGCCTTGCAACAAGTGTTTCATATTTATCCATGTTACTGATACTAAGAAAATTGATCCTGAATGATTTAGGGATTAAATCCCCCTGTGGTGTAATAAATAAAAGGCCTACCCCAAATCCATGTGGTGTGAATGATTCATCAAAATATAGCTTCTAGTACTATTCATAAAGAGGTGCATCAAGGATGGTCATTATGGATTCATCAATAAATTGGAATGTGAGTGGCTCTATATCAACAAGGGGTGCTTCAACAAACTAATCTACAAGGACTTTCCCCTTAATGGATTTTTTATTGACATATTCTATGTCTAACTCACTTAGAAGCATGATTCACTTGGCCATGTGGCCTTGCAAAGTTATTTTATATAGTAGATACTTGAGTGGATCTACTTTTCAAATAACTATGGTCTTATTGTTTAACATATAATGGCCCAATTTTTTAGCTATGAAAACCATGGCTAAATAGGTTTTTTTATATGAGCGTATAATTATGTTCACATGTGACCAATGCAAAAATTTATTAGTATACAACATGATCATTTCTATTATCATTTTTATAAGCTAAAAGTTCCCCTAAGGCATTTTTAGTCGCTGATAGATACAAGAATGGTTTTCCTAGCATAGGAGGTAAGAAATCAACTGGATTCACTAGATAGTCCTTTAAATACTAAGAAGTTGTTTGGTAGTGATCATCCCAGTGAAATGTGACTCATTTATTTAGAAGAAGCATAAAAGGATAAAATTTATTGAATAATTGTGATATGAAGCATCAAATAGACTGGGTCTTACCCTACAAACTACAAAGCTACTTCAAAGTAGTTAGTGGCTTCATCTCTGTTATAGCTTGGAATTTAGCTAGATCAACTTCAATGCTTTGATGAGACATAATGAAGCCTATCAATTTTACTAATTTTACTCCAAAGAGATGCTTCTTAGGATTAAGTCTGACTTTGTGCTCTCACAATCTTTCAAATATTTTGTATAGCATTGTTAGGTGATCGACCCTCATCTTTGATTTTCCAAAAATGTCATTGACATAGTCTTTGATAATATAATGCATAATATCATGGAATATGATGATCATGGATCTTTTATAAGTGGACCCTAAATTCTTAAGACCAAAAAATGTAACATGATAATAGAATGTTCCCCATAGAGTGGTGAACATTATTTTATATTGGTCTTCTAGTGTTATTTTGATCTAGTTGTATCCCAAAAATCCATCCATTAATGAAATCATTTCATAACCTGTTGTGGAGGCAACTATCATGTAAATTTTTAGGCAATGGGAAGTCATCCTTATGGAAATATTTGTTTATATCATGAAAATTAGTATAGATTTTGATTCCTTCTAGCTTTTTGCTAAGTGGTACAACATTGGATATCCACTATGAGTAGTCAATCAATCACATACATCTTACTTATAAGAGTTTTTCCAACTATTTTTTTTACTAATACAACAATTTAAGGATGCATCTTACACATCTTCTATTTTACTAGTTTGGCATCAGGATTAACCACAAGATGGTGCAAAACCAAGGTAGGGTCCAAAATTGGCATGTCAAAATATGCCCACATAAAAATATCTACAAATTCCCTAAGAAGGGATATAAGGACTTCATGATCCTTCTTAGTAAGAGAAACACCTAGATTGATCCATTTTGGGTCATCTATGGACTTGATGTGAACCTCTATTGTATCTTCCACTAGAAGGGTTAAACCATATTTGAGGATAGTGGACAATGATTTGAACTAGTTGGCAACATTAAAGTCCTTTGTTAGGATTGGCTCTTTAAGTTCCCCTAAGAATGATGAATTAGAGACCCTCAAAGGGATTTTTAGACATGTAATAAAAATTATTGGGAAATCTTGAATGATTCAATCAAATTCTTATTATTCTTCAAAATTGAACTCTGACTCATAGATAAGTTCACCATTGGTGGTTTCTTGAGCTATAGTTAGAGAAGGCTGAACACCCCCATATAATGGTGCCTAAAATAGGTTTTCACCACTAGACTGGCCTTTTTCTTTACTTTTACCCTAGTCATAAATCACCTTAAAGAGGTTTTCACTTTGGGACCTCAATGTTTTAATTATTTTATTTTGGCTAAGGGTGTTCACCCACTCTCCAAAATAGGCTTCAGGATCTAAAGTGATTGAGAAAACTAATTTATGGTCCCCCAATGGAACATTATCTCTAAGGCTAAGAAAATCATAGAAATCCTCATTGTTTTGAAATGCATCAATCAAAATGTTGGACTCTTATTGGTCCTAATGTATCAGTTGGGGATAATATAATGGTAGTGGGTTATGATGAATGATCGGGCTAAGGGCACAAATGCAATGGGTGTCAAACAAATTAGTTTTGGCTAAGTTGTCAAAAAGTTTATGTCAGACTCTGCTTCATTACTGGCATCCTCATCACTATTTGATGGCAATGGAGCATGAGTAAGATATATGGAGTCATCTTTAGGTGTTTTAAATCCAAGTCCATAAGGTATTTTATATTTGGTCATGGAAATTGGTTCAAGTATTCCCTATCGATTTGGTCTGAGGCCTCCTCCTTCATAGTCTTGATTTACCATGATCCTATTAGGAATAAGACATTTTGAATTCTTATAACAATTAACCTAGTTATCATTGTATAACCATGATTCATCTCCCTCAAGATGGTCATGTTCTAGGCTAGTAACTAATACAAATGTGATAGATCCTTTACCTTTATTATTTTATTTCCATTTTGGACAAAGTGGCTTAGATTTAGGTCTTCCTAAGGATTTTGGATTCTATGGAATATTGCTAATATGAAAGGTATCATGGGTCACATACTCTCCTAGGCCATTAGGTGAGATAGTAAAATTATTGGATATTTCAAAAGGTGGCATGTGATAAAGGGAATTAAGGGTATTAGGATCAATATAATTGTCCTATAATGGATCGAGGAGTATTGCTTTCCCCTTATCTTTCTTAACCACTGGATTAATAACAAAATGATAGTTATAACTCTTAAACTTGGCCTCTAGGTGATTATAGTGTTCATATGGATGAAAATCTCTTAATATAAAAACTTTCATCCCTAAAGGTGAGAACTTGATACATTGGTGAAACATTGATGGGACTACACAAATCTCATGTAACTAAGGTCTTCCCAAAATCATATTGTATGATAAATCAAGATTGATCACATGGTAAAGTGTATCATGGGTCAAAGGCCCAAGGATAATTGGTAAATAGATGGTTACTTATGCTTCTCATTCCTCATTATTATAAGCTTTAATGTTTATTATCTTTGTTTGAAGATATACCATTACGTACCCTAAAATCTTGATGTGTTTAAGAGACACTATGTTTAGGCCTGATCCATTGTCTATAAGGACACATTTCACTTTATACCACTTTATACAAACTTTAATGTATAACAGGTTATTATGTAGTGGGTCAAGGGATGACATATCACTTTGGTTGAAAGTGACTTATTAGGTTGGAGATAGAAGTCCAACCAAATCTTGGAATTTATCAGGGGATATGTCACTTGAAATAGTGGATTGGCTTACGAAATCATTCAAAATATTTTTGTGAATTGTTGATGTATGCAATAAATCTAAAATGGAGATTTGTGTAGGCATATTTTAAAATTGTTCCATAATGTCAAACTTATTCTCTTGGTTAGTGTTAAATGGTTTATTCTGAGGTTAAATAGTTGGTTGGGTGATGGGCAATGTGGTAGATGGCTATGGGCCTAGTATGGTATTCTTTGACCTCTAAGTTATGATTGCACAATCAAGATTGAATATAGGACCATGATTGATAACAAATACTAGTGATGGTGGGGAACCAAATAGGATAAGTCTCAATTATTGGTTTACTTGTGTGTGGTCATGAGGTAATGATGAGTTATCAATATAGGGTAAAAAAATAGTAATCCCTACTTGTTAGTATGTTTGTACGTAGTTCCAAGTCAAGGAAGGATTACCAATTTAAGTTGGTGGATTAGCATTATTTATAAAATGTCTTGATTTATTAGTATTTGGTCTCAGATTGATGGAGGTAATGTTAACGTGACCTCTAGAAATATGGCCTACTACCCTATTGTAGTCATGTGCAACTACATGGTAGGTCTATTGGTCATTATCATTATGACCTTGATTTTATCCATTATTTTGGTGTTTTTGGTTCTTCTAGTTGTGTTGTTGATGCCACTAATTTTTTTGGTTTAACCTTTGATTTTAATACTATTGATTTTATTGTTACACTGGCCATTGTTGCTATTGTTGTTACTATGCTTCATTTTTATGTTGTGGAAAGGGGTTTTGATAGATTCCAAGGGTCTGATTAGAAGTGGAAACACCACTATCCAATGTTATATCCCCATTCTCCAATATATTCTCAATCAAATATTTAATTTTCACTTAGTAGTGGAAGTTCTATCCATTAACTTGATGATATTCATAAAATTCATTTTGATGGTACCAATCTAGTTAAGGGATGACCTAAGGATAATGTTTTGGTATAGGCTAACTAATCAGATTAGTGGTGGAAAGATTATGAAACACAAATTCAATTGGCTCTCCTAGGTCACTAAAACATGATGAGTAGGTATTGTTCTTCTTGAAGGAGCTGTTGATAATGACAAAGGTGGCTACATTTGTTACATGGGCCTAGGCTATTGCACTTGTTGCATTAGCTGTGTTGGTTATGGGTTAGGAGTAATTTTCATATGCAGTGTGGGTTGATAAAATAGTGTTTACACCATTTTTACATGATGTGACTTAGTTACTCCATTTCCAATAACATTTTTTATGGTTGAATTGCCTTGGTCTATCATTATTATGGGATTGTGCTAGTTGTGATGCTTATACTTGGATTGGATGTTGGTTTTGTCCATTTCATAGATTGGTACCTAAATTATGATTGGATGAGGTAAGATTAATGATACATTTGTTAATAATGGATCTCTTGATCAATAAACCTTTGTCAATGATAATTTAAAAAGTATGCACACATTTTAGTTCCAAATGATACGATATCTCACTGTGTAAATTTTTGGTAAACATAACTACTAATTATTTATCTAGTAAAATATGGGTGAATCAGCTTATAAGGTTTCTCCATCACTATAGATAACTTGGAAAAATCTCATTGGCATTCTACTTGGCTTATATTAAGTCAACCAAAGAAATCTCATAGTTGATATTATATGAAAAGTGTTATATAAACTTGTCTAAAAGATCATCAAAATCAGATACTAAATTCTTGGGTAACTTTAAAAACCACTCCAAGGCTTGTCTTGCTAGACTTTTTGGGAATAAAAATAACATGTATATGTTACTATATGCCACTAGCTAGCATGCAATAAAGAACTCGGTCAAATGAGCTTTGGGGTCAGCTTTCCCTTTTATTTATCAAATTTTAGTGGTTTGTATCCTAGAGGAAATGGTATCTACAAATACTCCATGTTGAATGGATAATAACACACATCATCCAACTTAAACTTTTTATTATGTTTCTCAACTTAGATGGTAGCAATTGCATCCTTCTTCTATTACAATTCTTGGGCTAGGAAACTAAAAAGAACATTAGCTTAAGGGGAAACATTAACCTTGGTAGATGGTTGAGCAGTCATAAGTGGAACACTTTGACTAGGGTATGATGGAGGTATTTATTGGGGTATGTTGGTTTGGTTGAGAAATAGACCAGGAATATGCATATATGGATTATAATGAAATTATTGAAATTTCATTTATGGTTGTGCAATATTTTGGTTAGGGTTGGATATGTAAGTTTGGTTTTGGGGATGTTGAGGTTGGGATGGAAGGATGTAACTATACTACACCTATTGAGGCTAAATATGGGCATGTTATTAGATAATTCAACCTTGATATTGAGGGGCTACTTGTTAACCAAGACCCTATCTTCAAACTAGTGGCACATTTTGTACATAAGGTAAACGTTTCTTGATTAGTACTTGAGGAACATTAAAACCTATTTATTGCATGAATCCCAATTGGGAATTTGGTGTGTGTTGTAGATTTAACATTTACTAACCAATAGTCATACATTATTGATTAGACATCATTTAGATTTGAATTGGTATATTGGTCTATGAGGAGAGAGCCATGTTCATTGCTACTTAGTGAGGTGGAACATTAGTTCCCCCTATTGAGGTGGCAATGTGTTCTACCTTTATTGCATTAGTATGTTGGATAGTGCATGTTGTTGAGGAATACTAATCATTACCTATTAGAGAGGAGTAGGATTTATCACATTTTTTTGGTGAGTAATGACCTTGGTCACTAGCTAGCTACCTAATCTTATTGGTTGGGTACTTGAAGAAATAGTTAGTTGAGGATTAGCTATAGTAGCTAGTTGAGGTTGGGATGTATAAACTCCTACTCCATAATTTTGAGAAATAATCATGGTGTTGACTAAAGGTATACCTATTTGTGTATTTAATGTATGTGTAATTACACCACTTTCATTTGGATTGGATTTTTCTTGCACATTATCCATTATGTTTTAACCATTATTTTGCATAGAATTATAACACTTCTTTGATGGTTGGGGTATGAAACAAATTATTGACTAAAGTGTTATGCATGAAGGGGTCTACACCTTGATTATCCTAATTATTCAACTCTATTAACACTCCTATTGAAGGAACTAAGTCTATGAGAGGCCTATTTGACATTGTCATTTGATTAAAATTGCATGCTAGGTTTAAGTAGGTTTGGTATGCTTTTTGAATACATACAAAGTGATCCTCCATGGGGTCCTTGCCTTTGATAATCCTATTGATTATATAGTATGTTATGAGGCATTCTTACTAGAATTGGTAAATTCTCATGAGGGAAGTCTACTAGAAATTTGGCCCCTACTTTTATGGCTCTAACCAAAATATCATCTTTATTTTATAACAAGTGATGCTCAAATAGATAAAGATAATACATAGATGGTGTATTAACATAATATAGTTATTGAGGGAAAGGATTTTCAATAGTAGGTATTGTATCTAAGTATTACTCTATTTGTGCTTGATCCTACTCCAAGTAAGGAGGTGTGTTTACCAATTAATGGGTCAATGAAGCTTAGTTTTATGCCCCTATTTGAGTGTTATAATATGGATAGGCATCCATCTCATAAGAAACATTATCTGTGTAAGGGTCTTAAACCTTTTATTCTTGTGTAACCACATAAATAAATCCTAGATTATGCATGAGGCCACTATGAGTGTAGGAAGACATGTTGGGATCCATAGTTAATGTTTTGCAATAAAAGAAAATAGAGTTCTACAAACTCTAAAAATTAGATGTATAAAAAGATTTTCAAACTACGTCTAACTTGGTCAAAAGGATGGATAGGTGTATCTAAAAAGGTTGATGTAATGACTTGTGACAAAACAAAATAACATCAAGTGTCCAATGTCACACATCTCACATGAAAAGGTCAAGTAAAAATATCATAAATTAAGATGCCAAATTCTAGGTCAAAGTGTTTCAAATCAGTATAATCTAGGAAAATAAAAGTTGCTAAGTCTTTTGGCCAAACATGATGTCAAAATATAGGCTAAAATAAAGTGCATGTGCTAAGAATTTTGGACAAATGGCATCAAAATTTAGACTTTAAAAAGATGAGATATTTAATCTAATAGATTTGAAATACTTCTACAAAACTAGGCATTTGACTCTTGGTCAAAAAAATTGATCAATAACTATGAGGTATGAAACAAAATGAACTTATAGATAGTTTATTTTATCCAAAATGATGGCACAAAATAGGTTATTTTGATGAATAAGCTAGACAAAGGTGAATAACCTGACTGTTCTAGATAAAGGCTTGAAATGGTTTAAATTTTGGAACAACTTAGACTTTATGCAAAGATGTCTATGAAACAAGTTTTCAAATAATTTGAGCAACATAACAATATTAAACTACTCAAGAAGATGTGGTAACTATTTGTTTAAAAAAATCTAAATAAAAATGCTTTCAACACAATTTTGGTAGTGTAACACTATCCTTCTCAACTCAAACGATTCCCAACCACAAAGTTGGATAAATATATAAGGTATGAGTGTTATATCAAATAGAAAAATGGCAAAATAGGATGGATATTATAAATTATAGCACTCAAAAGAGTTATCAAACATGAAAGATGACTTGAGTCCTACCAAATTATGATAATAATGTTGAGTCTAAAAATAGCCCTCAATTCAAATTGGAAATTGAACTCAAGTTAAAACAAGTCAATTGCAATGTGGTAAATCAAATTTAAGACATCAAATTTTAAAACTTGGAAGAGTATGATTTTGAATTTAAAATATCAATGAGGAACTTAAACAAATATGGTAAAATGTCTAGACTCAAATGGGTAGCATAACTATGCCAAATTGGAAGATATGACACAAAGCGTATGATGATGAATTTGAATACTAGGAATTTTACTCAAGAGATGTGGTTAGTATCATGTTAGTTTAAAAATGCAATCAAATTGAAAACAAATGCACTAATAAGCATATATCTATAGGACTAGACACTAAAGAGGAGCATGACGAAGAGAAATAATTTATAAACCTCAACTAAAAAGCAAGAACACAAACTTTATTACCCTTATTGGATGCTCCAATAGATCTTTTTTTGGCTTGTTTAGTTTTGTGCTTCAAAAGGTCCTTTGAAATGGAGATTGGCTATCCTCCACTCCTCTTAGTACCATGTGTCTTGTATCTTTGGCTTGGCTCAATAATTTGGAATCATAACACTAATTGTAATGGATTTTGGAATCAATTTAGCATTATAACTTTGCACCAAGATAGCTTAAAATTCATGTTTATGGCTCTCCTATTTATAGGTTTTTGAAAATGGTTCAGGATCAACCATGACCATCCATCTCAAGATTGAGATGTGTGGCTATGAATTAATCCAAATTATGCAATTAAATTCAGAAATATCCACCATAAATATTTTGGAATAAGGGTAATTAAAGAGGCATGAAGGATCTTAATGTGGCATGGGGTGACTTGATCTTGAAATGATGTCACCTGATGATGCAGATATTAAATATTCATTTCTAAAAAGAAATATTCAATAATTTTTACGTAGTTATTAATTAGGCTCATGATTTAATTAATTATATTTTAAACATGATTAGGTAACTTTGATGCAAACCTTGGCTCTTTATGTACAAATTACTCAAATTGGTCAGAATGTCTCATTATTGGCTCAAAATTTGAATGGATTGAAATTAGGATGTGATTTTAGATGTGTTAGATCTATTATCCCATTTAGGATTTTTTCAACATAAAATAACAAAGGCACATGTCTTGTGTAAGAAATTTGATATAAAAGAGCAATCCAGAGCTCCCAAGTACAAAAATGTCATTTTGACTCAAAATGATCTGATCAAAGTTAGTTGGCTCATAAATTACATTACCCCATTTAGTGATAACCTAGCCAAAATATGTGCTTGAATATATCAATTTCAACTCTTTTAATGTACTTTAGTGTTTTTGAGCCAAATTGTGCATTTTGGTAAGAATTGGTTAAAACCCTGATTGAAGGTCATTAGTGGCTAGTTTTAGGTGTCTACAATCACTGTAAATGCCCTCATGTACTTGTCTAATTAGAGGAGGGACCTCATCTCTTCTTGTCATAATGAAGCAAGATACATTTAGTGTTGTGATAATAAAGGATGTTATGTCTAAATACACATTTTAAAATCCATGTTAGGAGGATAAGTTTGATGTTATAATAATTAGATGATATCTTTATACCACATGCATTATCAGATGGTGACAGCCTTAATGTGGCAAATAAACAAATTAAGAGGGTGGGTAGATGATGTAGATATGATTATTTTTATGATAAAATAAGGATCAGAAAGGACTTGATGTGGATGAAAAAGAGAAACTGAAGAGGCAAGATAATCAACAATGGAATTTTGATCTCAAAGAATAGGCTTAATTGTAAAAGAGATAAAATTCTTGGCAAGAGTGATTATAATTTGATGATAGGTGATAAGGTTTTCACTTTTACATTGATAGGCACCAATAAATTGATGGAAAATGAGTTGAGGGTCACCCAAAGCATGAAGATATTATATGTCTAAATCAAGATAAACTCTCATACCTAAGATAAGAGCTTCGTACTCAACCATATTGTTGGTGATATCAAATGTAAAATGGAAAGTAAAGGAATTATCTTTCCAAGAGGACTAGTGAAGGGTCTAAGTATCCTCATGTAAGTCAAAATTAATTTTAGGCTCTTCAATAATTACCTTTGAGTTAGTAGTACTGAAGGAAGTGGAAGATTCATCAAATTGATTAACTTCAATATAGGTAGTAAAGTTATGAAAATAATCTTTAAAAGAAATTTCTTGATTAAGACCTTCAATGTAAAGGATATTATCACCTAAAAGGTTATCTTAAAGTGAAGAAGTGGATGAAATAGGAGTTACAACAAGTTTATTAACTATGACTTGTCCTTTGACAACTTTTTACCTGACAATGTGAAGATTGAACTCCATAAGTAAGACCACCCACTTGCCAATTCTATCTCTCAAAAGAAATGCTTTGGAGAAGAAATGATGAAGGGGGTCAGAATGAATGATGACATAAGTGGTTTAGTAAAGTATGTAGCGACAAAGAATTTCATCTATGAAATAGATAGTAAGGCAGTCACTCTCAACTTTAGTATAGCATGTTTCATAATCAATGAGGCCTCAACTAATATAGTAGATGGCTTACTCCTTACCTATATTATCCTATTTAGAAATCATTACCCCAATGATATGGGTGTGGAATAGGTATAGATAATCAAAGGCATATCATTGGAAGGAGGAAAAAGTGTAGTTAGATAAAGCAATGACTCTTTCATATTGTCAAATTCTTTTTGACATGGATTCATCCATTCCAAGGTTGTATCTTTTTTTAGAAGGCAATTAACAGATTGAATTCAATAAGCCATCTTGAAAATGAATTATCTAATTGACCCAAGTTTGCCTAAAAGGTATGGATATCAAGAATAAAATGAGGAATAGGCATGTCTATAATAACATTAATCTTGTTTGGATCAACATCAATACCATGGAGAGAGACTAAGAATCCTAATAATTTTTTAGATGTAACTCCAAAGACACATTTGAAATGATTAAGTCAGACTTTATATTTGATGAGATAGTCAAATATGATTGCAAGATCAAAAAGATGATTTATATGGTGTTTATTTTTGGTGATAATATCATCCATATATGTTTTAAAAAATTTATGGATGAGGTCATGAAATATGAGTCACTACACGTTGGTAAGTGGCCTCAACATTTTTGAGACCAAAGGGAATTTCAACATAAAAATAGGTGCCCCATTCTATGATGAAATGAGTCTTATGTTGGTCATTAGGAGATATATGAATATAATTTTATCCCAAAAAGCCATCCATAAGACATAATAATACATATCTAGTCATAGAATAGACAATGACATCTATTAAAGGCAAAGGAAAGTTGTCTTTAGGAAGAGCAATATTAAGATTACATAAATCAATGCAAATGTGAATTACCATAGTGACATTTTTCCAAATAGGATTAATATTGGAAACTTATTCATAATAATCCATAGGTTTAATACATTTAGGATCGAGTAGTTTGATGATTTCCTTATGGCATAAGTTGGTAACTTTGAGAATAAATTTGCATTGCTTCTGATGCACGGGTTTGGCATTAGGATAGGTAATGATGTTATAGACCACTATTCTAGGGTCAATTCCAGGCATGTCTTGGTAAGACCAAGAGAATTCCTCTTGATACTTATAAAAAATAGGCTAAAATTATCATGTTTAGAGGGTGAAAGTTATTTGGAAACTATGATCGGTCAAGAGCATGAGGGAGTACCATATTTGATACAAGTTATTTCTTCAATAAGCATGGAATTACCATCTTGAAATTGGTATGGTGCATTGGGTAAGGATGAAACTGGATTAGTTTTGGGATCAATGCTAGCAATAAAATTGTTAAAGTGAGGAGTTTTAGTTTTAAAATTTCCAAGTGTATGATGTTGTCGAGGGAGTTGAGGTTCCTAGGCATAAAGTAACTCAAGAATATCTTTATCACTAGGAAAATTAGGAAGAGGACCATAATATTCAACATCTAATTCTATATATAAAATTTGATTACCATGATGATCATATTTGAAATGTATTTTATGATCATTGGTTGCCTTGGCATCAAGTGTGATTTCAAGAGGACAAGAACTAGATGGAGTATTGATGGGTTATTTGATGGGAGAAAGATTAGATTCAATGGGAGGATCTAAAGGAGGTAAAGAAGATGAAAGTACTTCTGAAGGTTTAGAAGGTTTGATTTGCTCTTCCACCCAAGGAGAATTGATAAGAGGAGGATTAATAGGAAGCACATAACCCTCAAGTTCTAAGTTATTATCCATAGAAATTATATACACATCCCAATTGAGAGCATTAATTTGGGATAAGGTGTTTGATAATGAAAAACATCGAAGTCTTTAAATTGAGATTAAGCCATGATATATTTGTCATCATATGTGGGAAAAATTGTGCATGCCTGAGATTCAGGAGGATATTCAGAAGGAAAAATCCTAAGATTACTAAATGTTAAAGGAGACATGGTGAGAGGATCTTGAAACAATTTAGCCATTCTAAAATCATTGAAATTAAAATCACATTGAGGTAAAGATGGATCTTGAACATTGCATGGAGGGGGAAATCGATAATCTCATCCATGAGAGGAATGGTATGATCCCTTAGCAAAAGATAAGGAGGAAGACACTTTGAAATATATGGAGGTAATTTGGTGGTGTTATAAGTATGTTGTAATTCATTGGACACATCATCATCAGAATCTAAAACAGTGACTTGTAAATCAAGATTCATATTGATGAACTCAAGCAAAGGGGAATTATTAATTCTAAGGATCATAGAAACATGATATTGTGATTTAGGATTACTTAATTAAATACTCCATGGGTTAGGATCATATTAATACTTATAACATTTTTTGTTATGTAGAAATTTAATGCATTGATTATCAGAAGAAACAATGGGCCTCATTTGATGAGTCCATGGACAACCAAGGAGTATGTTATAAGATAAATAAATATTAAGAATCATGAGTTTGGTCCTAATGGTCTTAGTACCAATGGTTAAGGGAAGCCATATATAATCAAGTGGATTTTGATTAGTCTTGTCAAAACCATGACAAGTAAGATGGGTTTGTTTAAGATGACCTTTGTTATAACCAAGTTCTTGTAGAAGACATAAAGAGGTCACATTAATACTAGAACCTTCATCAAATTGAAATTTTCAAATAAGGGTGGTATTAATGTCTATTTTGATGAAGAGAGGTAGATCATTGGCACAAAAGAGGATTTCATCATTAATCATGTCCTCTTCAAGTAATTAAATGAAAGGTTTGGAAGAGGGACACATAGATTCAATGGTATTAATGTTAGTTGGTTGATAATCAATAGAAGGTGGTTCTTCATATAAAGAAGATGGACCTTCAATCTCTTTGCGTTATTGCATAAGTAATTTATGATGATAAGGTGAAGTGCAAACCAACTCCATAAGAGGAATCTTACATGACATAGAGTTAAGTTCTTCAAGGAAATTCTAATGAGATTTAGAAGAAGATCCATGAGGTTTAGAAGGCAAATTAGACTTTGGAAGAATAGATGTGGTTGTAGGATCGAAAGGAGGAAGTTGTTCCTCAGGTGCTTCTGATTCAATATTGATTTTGGTAGTATCTTTAATTAATTGTTCCTCCAAATAAGGTTTCTTAGGCTTTGTAATAGGATCTTTGTGAGCTATTTTTCGATGATAGTTGACCTTAGCCATATTGACATATTGAGAGTTGTTAAAGTATTGGTCATAATAGGTGTCAATTGTGCAAGCATCCTTGGAAGTTGATTAATTATGGGAAGAAAATTTTTGGTTTTTATATTCATAAGCTTTAGATTATTATCATTTTTGAGAAGAATTAATGTATTCTTGATGATGATTTTTTTATCATGATTTAATGGTCAAATGAATCACCAAGCATGTAATAAATAAAACGTTTAGAAATCCCTTTACAAGATTTATGAGAATGCCCAAAATTAGCTTGAAACCCACAAAATAGATTGGGATCATGCCACTTAGGAGGAGCATTAGGATATACAAAAGGTTTATAGGGTGGTAAAAATTATCTCATTTGATGTATCAAAAGAGGTATGTGAGCTAGTAAAAGAATATTGTTTTTGGCAACCCCTGGTTTGGTTTGAGAAGTGTTACTAATGATAGCATTGGATGTTTGAAAATATCCTTTAATAAGTTTAGAAATAGGTTTAAATTTATTCATAAGAAAGTCTTTTTGTTTAGCTTGGTCAAGAGCTTCATTAAGAGTTTGAGGATAAAAGGTTCAAACCTTGTATTGAAGAGTGGGAATTAAAGTGGTGATAAGAGTTTGAATAGGTTATCATCTGACATATTATAATTAGATTTATGAGCTAAGGATTTCCATCTTTAATAAATTCATGCACTGATTCATTAGGAAATTTCTTAGCATTTATGAAATGGATAAGACAATTTTTAGAAAGATCATTGTGTTGAAACTTTTTAACTAAAGGATTGACCAGATTTTCAAGTTACCAAATAGAATGTTGGGGTAATTGATTATACCATTATACTACATCACCAATGAAAGTTTTAACTAAGAGTTTAGTAGTAGAAAATGTATTAGTTTGGATCCACTCTTTGTATATATTACCAAAGGCTTTAAGAAATGAGGTGGGGTCTTTCATCCCATCATATTTGATAGCTAGTGATATGTTACCGATGTCAACATATATAATGAAGGGAGATAAAAGCTAATTTTTAATGGTCTAAAGCATCTTGTTATTCATTATTGGTTGAGGAATAACATTACCTAAGACATCTATAAGAGGTAGAGGAATGTAGTTAGGATTAGCATGAGGATGCATGATTGGAGGTTGATTAGCCTCATTGATCAAGTGTTTTTGAAGTTATTATTGACCAAATTTGACTTATAGTCAAATTGAGTCAACCCCTACTATTTTTAACTTTTGAATAAGGTTTCATGTGTCCTATTAGGTCTCTTATTGTCTTATATGTCTCACTTATCCTTCCCCTAATCCTTGTTGAGGCCCATCCTCCTTATACTAGGCTAGTCAACTAAAGTCAACCTTGGTCATACCTAGTCAAACTTAGTCAAAGTGCCAAATTGTGTTGTAAATGTCCTATGATGGAATTTTTATGTTTCAAGGTGTCTTTAAGTCATAAATTGGTCACTTTCTAGGTTTCATGAGCCAAAAACATCATTTGGCCACTTTTTTAGCTCAATTAATGACTTGTACAAATGGTGGAATTACAATATTTGTCACCAAAATGAATATACATGTGGATGAGGTCAGACTATGCCAGGATCAGTTATATGATAGTTAAAGAGTTAGTTATATGTAGGAAATGGCAATTTCTCCTTAAAAATAGGCCATTTGTAGAACTTGTACAGACTTGTGGAACTCATCTTCAGCTAAAAACATGGGTGGAGTGCCTCTTAACCTTCCCACACCCATTTACATGATTGGAATGTAGATATTTCATCTACAAACTTTTTTTCTTCCACTTTCTCTTTGCAAGCCAAGGAAGGTCAAATTCAAATAGTTGGTGTGAACCGTACAGTTGGAGTTGGGAAGAATGGTCTTGGGGGTGGATATTAATTTTAGTGTACATAAAATCCATATAAATAAATTTTAATTTGGTGCCTCCTCCTTTATTAATAATTACTAACACCTCAGACAACTTTTTATGCACTTACATTCAAAGTGGGGTATATGTTTGCATCTGTTTCTTGTTTGCAAAATTATATGGAGATATATTATTTTGATGTAGTATTTTTAGGTTGGAATAGGACCTCTCCATGATGTTCTCATCACCCAACACTCTATATCTTAAATTCCTTGAGGAATATTTCCCAAATTATATTTGTTTCTCAAGTTTGTAGTCATAGATGTATAACTTGTGTTATTTCAACGTAAAAGAGGCTCCATGGAGATGTTTAGAGTTATTGGATTCATGTTATTAAAGTTATTTAATTAATAATCTTTTGAGATATTATATCAACACCCATTCAAAGAAAATTATCCATTTTTCTTGTTCACTACCTTGTCAACAGAATAACAGTCACATTTGTCATATACATGAGCTTTAGGAGGTTTATATGGAGGGGTGAATGGTGAAACACATAATGGAATTAATTTTGAGGTTATAACATAACAAAAGGGTTATGGCATACATGTCATATAGGTTATAATTCTATGCAAAGTAGAGTTTTCCTTTAAAAGGATGATTAGACTATATTGATCTCTCTGCCCCAAAATGACCAAAATAGAGGTCCTTGAGATTTTTTGTAATAACATATACCATGATAAAAGGAGTTTATAATGATATTGATTTTTTGTTTTAGTATTACCTACCAAATACAATTATCATGCCAATTTTTAGGGTCAAAATGTGAGTGAAGGATGAACAATTGGAGTCCAAATTTACCCAAGAAACCACTATATTTTGACAGTGAAACCTATAATAGGCTTTAGTAAGTTTTTATCTCAGTTGGGTAGGTAGTGATCAAATTTAAAGTTTAGGGTGAAAATGGATTCTCATAGAAAATCGAGCCTAAATTTAAGGTGATTTATATCAACCACATGACCTAAAAGAGCTCAAGTGCACCTACAAGCAGACCTAAAATCCATGAAACACAATCATGTAGGGTATATTGGTAGTGGAGTGAAATAATGTATTTTGAGGAGGTTCCAAGTAATTTTAGGTTGAAGAGGTGGAAATGTCAAGGAATAATGGATTTTAATGCCTAAATAAGGTTCTAAATCATCATTCAATACCTAATTCATACCCATGACCATCTATAAACACCTACAGGGGTTAGAACAAGGACTGTTACAGTCAAGGTAGGGGTGTCCTAGTCAATAACCTAAGCATAGAATTGATGTTAACTTGAGGGTTTATAAGAGAAATAAAATAATTAAAAGAGTCTCATGACCTAAAAATATGAAAATGATGTCCACACCCATAGTCAAAGCTTAGAGTAGATCTACAGGTAGGGTCTTAAGAGTGTTTTAGTCCATAACAAGCAAATGGCCTAGTCTTGGGATTAAGAGATAAATTAGTGCAAGGGATGGAGATAAATTTTGGAAAATATGATGGATTACCATATATATGAGCTTATAAACATCATATTATGTTTTTATTATGTTCTTAAAGACGTAACCATGCTCAAATAACCCACAAGTAGGCCTTAATATTGGTCTCATTCTAGGCAGTTATAAACCTAGTCTATGTTTCCAAAAGCATAGAAAGTGTTTGAAAGACCAATAGGATATAATATGGTTTAAATAAATCATGTAATATGAATATTTAATTTTAAGGAGCATGTGTAAAAAATAGGTCTCAAATAAAGATGCAAAACTCAGTCATCATTCAAAACCCCTATAAATAGTGCATTCCTACAAGTCTATTATGGATTTTAGATGTTTTTGAGGGTAAAATGGATTTGTTATGTGTGTACCCTTATTATTTTAGTAATACCATAAAATTTTCAATTTTCCAAGGCTAATAAGGCTAATACTCTTTATTTTGTCTCAGAGGTAAGGTACTTTTCCTATGCACAAGACTGACAGTTTTGAGGAAAAGTGATAAGTAGGTGACCAGAAGACAAGGATAACTAAAACTAAGGATTTAAAATTTATATAACACATAAAAAAATATAATAATACTTCCTAGGATCTTTGAAATCAAATAAAGTGCCCTGAGCAATAAAGGTTACAGTCATGCGTGAGGGAAACCCTTAGGGATAGAAGCCAAGTTGAGGGTCATATGAATTTTAAACCCTGTAAAAGATTTACACTTGTATAATTCATGATTTTATAGGTATATTGGAAGGTTTTTAATCCATAAATAGGTATTAAAACCATTAGAGAGTCAGGTTGAGTCTTAAGTTATGGGCAACCTTGCGAAACAAGGTTTAGACCTAAGGTAGATTGGTATATCAGTTACACTTGTGGCATAAAATGATCATTAAAATGGTGTTAAATATGTTTTTTGGGGTCCTTAAAAGGTTATTAAACTTTTATATATATATATATAAGAGGTCACATATTGATCAGTTTTGGACCCAACACCATGATAGGGTATGCAAATTGAAGGGGTACAATCAAGAGGTCAACTTCAAATGCTCACACTTAATTGGAGACATTACATGGGATTATAAGAAGTTATATGATGATGAAGGAGGTGCCAAGAAATAAAATTATTGTGTTATTTTAGAGTTCTAATGTCATATATTTATGAATAATCCCTTAAGGGCTATTGCACTCAAAACCCTCCTAAAGCCCTATTTCATGACCTGATGGAATGAATGAGGCTCAAATTACATCTAAATAAATAAATTTGACCATAAGATTTAAAAATAAATTGTCGAAAACTTCATGAGGTTCAGATCCATGGAATTAGATTGTATGAAATCCATATAAATTAGGCAAAAATCAAGGCATTTTGATAATTTCTTGTGTTTTATAGGTCCTTAAGAAGATCATGGGATACCAATAACTTGGGATGATATCTTGAGACTTGAAACAACTCACTATGCCATTTAAAAATCTTATAAATTATCACAAGTGTCCCAATTAGGCCTCTCACTTTAGCTAGTCTCTAAAGTGACATAGTGAAAAGAGTGATAACCTAAATTTGGAGACCTTTTAAGATGTGTCTGATGGAGCCAAGCATATAAAGTGTAATATATTGTGTCATGACACCCTTGGTATGGATCAATTAGGAAGGATAAGAAGATGCTAGTGATAATTGTCAATAAAATCCTATTGGAGAGTGATCATGGTTACAGATGATGATTGTGCTTGTGTAAGAAAAGGTCAATGACTAAGAAAACTCCCAATATAGGTGGAGGAATATCTGTAACTTCTTCTCCTTATTTCACATGATACACTTGTCCCTAATCTATTTTTTAATACTCAAAGAATCCCATGATGAATGTAATTTCCAAGGGAGAGTGATTGATAAGTTTCAACATCACATGTGAGGAAGGTGCTCAGTTTGGGATAGACACATGTTCACATCATTTTCTTGATCTCTCTTCCACCTCATTTCCATGCATTTTAACTGATTTTCATCTTTGTAAATTTGTCCTTATTCCTCTTAAACTTATATTTTCTCTCTCTTCTTCAAAGTTATATAAATATGAGCCATTTTAGCTATTAAAGGGAGAACACACCTAATATGGTAAAGACTTGCTAGTTTGATATTTTACTTTTCCTTTGAAATAAGATATGAAATTTGGTTTTGATCTTATAAGCTATCTTAGTCTAACTGTGTGAAGAGATGTATAATAAAAATTCAAGTGATTGATATCAATCCTTGCTTCCTCACAATCCTTCCATGTCTGATGCAAGTTGTTTCATTCTAACAGGTCACGTGGAGTGTTGTTAAGGGTATTAGTCTATTTTTCAAGTAGAAAAGTAGCATTAGTGTTTAAAAATTATCGTTGGTTAACTAACCTTGAGATGTATTTCATATATTTCACCTTCATATTTGAAATGCTAATCTTAGAGTATTATGAGAGGTAGAAGTTAGTTTTGTGAGTCTTGTCTCTTAGTGTATTTATATGATAGTCTTATGGAGATATTCATGGTGTATCACCCCCTAGAATAGTTTAATTTCATGTAACTCCTATCTCTTTTACACAAGAAAGTATTATATTAGGTTATAAGTACATTAATACATGTATAAGGAGCTAGCCCTTTAAATCCTAGAGGTATACTTCACCATAGGTTCCCCACACACCTGGAAGTAGTCCAATGTTTCCCAAATATAGAAGAGGCTTAAACACCCTCTTCTAGTGTGCAAGATTTGGATCTAACAATTATAGCACTCTTGGTGAAAAATTAAATTCAAGTGAAGGAATTATTGGTGCTAGCATTCAACTCATTAGCCTTTAAAGGAAATCAAAGCACCAATAACAAATTTGAATGGTTTTGGTGTAAGCAGCCCTAGTGATTTAAAACATTAATTCTGGTATGTACTCTTCATCTTCAAATTATTATGTACCTCCTTATCAAAATGATCCTAATTTTAGTGTTCATGGATTCTCCATAATCTTCCCTTAAGAGACTTCACTTCATGAAGGTTTATATCAACCGTTCTACCCTCTTCCAACATCAACTCACTCCTATAACCAAATTTTTGTCCCTAATGATCAGTTTGAGCAAGATGAGAATGAGTTGAAACTTGATTTGGATGGTTTTAAAATTGAATTGAGGGAGTTGAAATAACTTTTAAAACAACAAAAACTAATTCAATATCAATTTCATGTTCCTCAATAAGTCAAGGAGGTTTTTCCTTCTCCTTTCATTACCGCCATGATCATTGGTAATGTCTTGATTCATAATTATGCTTTTGGTAATATTGTAAGTCATTATTTTATTCCTAAGGAAATAAATGATGAATTGAACTTGTAGTATGAGTTTTACCCTAGATTTGAACTACAATTATAAGGAAGAGATATAAATACTTTTGGCATTGTGAGAAACATATATGTGTCTTTTGATTTTCTTGCCTATCCTTATGTTGAAATTACACAAGATATAATAGTTGTATATGTTCAACCATAATTTGATCTATTATTAGATAATGAATTCATGGATAATATTGGTGGAAGAGTTTCTAATGATATATCTCAATTAATCTTTAGGTTTAAGCCTAGTTTGAAAGGTCAAATTGAGTCAAAGCCACACAATAAGTTTCATTTATAAATCCTCCCTCCAAGAAAACCAAACATGGATAATTATCATTATTATACTCCTAAGTATCCTCCAAATCATAATAAGCCTACTCAAGATATTGCCATATATTCATATTTCTATCCATATTGGACCAAAAACCCAAACTAAGTCATGCCTAACCTTGAGAGGAAGGAAGGTCCTATGCCTAGGCAGATTATGGAGAAGGAGAATTATGTTGGGAGAAATTCAAAAGGTTATATAGGTTGTTATAATTATACATCTACCCTTCATGATAGAGATTCTCATAAATTACAAGACATACCAAAGGTTGACAAGGTACTTGAAGGATTGCCATTTAGTACTTCTTCTCTATTGCTTTCACAACTTGAGAATTAGTTGATTGTTACTAAGACTCTTCAAGATTTGGAGGATGATTATGCCATATATGAGTTCCTTGAACATATTGAATATAATATATCAAGCATCTATGATGAATAGATTATCACTGGCATACCTCTTCACCCTAGTAGATTAGTTTTTGAGCTTGAGGAAGGAGCTGATGATATGGAGCAGTAAACAGAGGCTTTAGGAGAAGAAGACACTTTAGCTATAAGAAAAGAAGAAGTATAACTTGAGTGGATTGATAAATTTAAATGATTCATGAAATATGATGATGATAAACTTGAAACACAAGATGAATAAGAGGTACTCATTATCCAACATGATGTTCCACAAGAAATTGGTAAGATTTTGATGAACTTCAAGTCCTTTCTATTGATTACGAAGAGTTGGCATTTTGGGATGACCTTGAGAAATTTTGTTTTAGATTAAATTATTCATCTTCACTTCATGAAGATCTTGAGAAATTTTTTGAAGAAGATGTTTTAGCTGAACTTATTAAAATTCATAAAGCACCTCAACAAGAAGACAAGGTCATATGACAGTCCTACTTGCACATGTTTGAAGAGATTGAAGATCAAGTTAAGCATGGTTAATCTCAAAAAAATTAAATTAATAATATAGATGAAGAATACAAAGGTAACAAGAGAGGTAGTAAGTTTATAAGAACCTCTCCCATGCATTCAGCTGCTAGGACCACCAAAGTTTGATGGAGACCTTACTTTTCAAAATGAGTATAGTCTTGATGATGGAAATCCACTTGCAACAGAAGTTGAGGTTGAGTGTGAGAGTCAAAATGAGTCCAAAATAAATGAAAAATCACTTGAACCAATTTCTATGGTTTCCATTCAAACAAATAAAGAGGATTATGTTTCCATTTAACACATGCTCTTAGCTATAGAACCAGATGAAACCAATGCAAGCACCATGAGAAGTGAACAAGGCATTGAACAAAAAAGAACAAGTCCTAAGTTACAAATTGCATATCCTTCTAGTTCACTTCAAGAATATGGTATAATTTTTTTTCCTTTTGATCTATTAGGATCAACTCTTTCTATTTAGTTTGTACATATTAGAGTGTGTTTGTTTCAGTTTATCTTGTGTTTTCTAAGTGCTTCATAACACAAGTGTGTTTCTTTCCTTTTGTTTGGTGTGTATCTTTGATTTTTTGTGTGTATGTCAAAAAAATTATGTTCATTAATTCAAAGGTTGTTAAATTCAATTTTAGTGCCCATATGCATGACTCCATGCCCAATAGAAGGACTAGGCAACTGGTCTTATGCATAGCTAGGATGCCACCCCTAGAAATCACCAAGAATGTTGACCAAATTTAAATTCTAGTCAAATTGGGTTAACCCATTATATTTTTAACTTTTTAATAAGGTTTCATGTGTATTTTTGGGTCTCTTATTGTCTTGTATGTCTCATTTATCCTTCCCCTAGTCCTTATTCAGGCCCATCCTCCTTGTACTAGGCTAGTCAACTAAAGTCAACCTTGGTCAAACCTAGTAAAAATTAGTCAAAGTGCCAAATTTTGTTTTAAATGTAATAATATGGTCTTTTTTATGTTCTAAGGTGTATTTAAGTCATAATTTGGTCACTTGATAGGTTTCATGAGTAAAAAGGGTCATTTGGCCACTTTTCTAGCTCAATTAATAACTTGTACAAATGGTGGAGTTAGAATATTTGTCACCAAAATGAATATTAATGTGGAGGAGGTCATAATATGTTAGGATCAGTCCGATGGTAGTTAAATAATTAGTTATATGTAGGAAATGGTAGTTTCTTCTTAAAAATAGGCCATTTGTAGCACTTGTATGGACTTGTGAAACTCATCTTCAACTAAAAACATGGGTGGAGTGCCTCTTCACCTCCCCACACCAATTTAAATTCTTGGAGTGTATATATTTCATCAAAAATTTCATATGAAACTTTTTTTTGCTTCCACTTTCTCTTTGTAAGCCAAGGAAGGTCAAATTTAAACACTTGGTGTGAACTGTCCAATTAGAGTTAGGAAGAATGGTAGTAGGGGTGGATTTAATATTAGTGAAATTAAAATCCATGTCAAGCAATTTAAATTTGGTGCCTCCTACTTTATGAACAATTTATAGCACCTCAAATAGATTTTTATGCACTTGCATTCAAAGGGGGGTATAGGTTTGCATCTGTTTCTTATTTTCAAAAATATATGGAGCTATATGATTTTGATAGAGTATTTTAAGGTTGTAATAGCACCTCTCCATGATTTTATAATCACCCAATACTCTCTCTCTCTCTCTCTCTCTCTCTCTCTCTCTCTCTCTCTATCTATCTATCTATCTCTCTCTCTCTCTCTCTCTCTCTCTCTCTCTCTCTCTCTCTCTCTCTCTCTCTCTCTCTCTCTCTCTCTCTCTCCCCCTCTCTCTCTCTCTCTCTCAAAGTCCTTGAGGGATATTTCCAAAATTATACTTGTTCTCAAGTTTGTAGTCATAGATGTATAACCTATGTTATTTCAACATGGAGATGTTTAGTGTTCATGGATTCATTTTATAAAAGTGATTTAATATAATGATCTTTTGAGATATCATATCAACATACCTTCAAAACAAATTGTCCATTTTTCTTGTTCATTGCCTTATTAGTAGAATAACACTCACAATTACCTTATACATGAGCTTCAGAAGGTTTGTACAGAGGGGTGAATGGTCAAACACATGATGGAATTAATATTGAGGTTATAAAATACCAAAATGGTCATGTAATACATTTAATATAGGTTATAATTCTATGCAAAGTAGATTTTTTCTTCAATAATATGATGGGACTATATTGATCTCTCTTTCCCAAGATGACCAAAATATAGGTCATTGAGATTCTTTGGAAACCACTATATTTTGACAGTGAAACCTACAAAAGGCTTTAGTATGTTTTTATGTCAGTTGGGTAGATAGTGAAAAAATTGAAGGTTTAGGGTGAAAATGGATACTATTAGAGCACTAGGCCTAAATTTAGTGTGATTCATATTAACAACATGACCTAAAATATCTCAAGTGCACCTACAAGCAGACATAAAATCCATGAAACACAATCATGTAGGGCATATTGGTAGTGGAGTGAAACAATGGATTTTGAGGAGGTTCCAAGTACTTTTAGGTTGAAGATGTGGAAATTTGAAGTTATAATGGATTTTTAGGCATAAAAAAGGTTATAAATAATCATTCAAGACCTAATTCATACCCATTACCACCTATAAACACCTACAGGGGTCGGAACAAGGACTATCACAGTCAAGGCAGGGATGTCCTAGTTAAGAACCTAAGCATAGAATTGACGTTGAATTGAGGGGTTTTAAGAGAAATAAAATCATGAATAGAGTCATATGAAATAATTAAATGAAAATTATGTCCACACCCATAGTCAAAGCTCAGACTAGACCTACAGGTAGGGTCTTAAGGGTGTCTTAGTCTATAACATGCAGATGGCCAAGTCTTGGGAATGAGAGATAAATTATTGCAAGGGATGGCTCTCAATTTTGGAAAAAATAATGGATTACAATATATATGAGATTTTAAACATTATATTATGTTTTTATTGTGTTCTTAAATCATTAACCAAGCTCAAATAACCCATAGGTAGGCCTAAATAGTGGTCTCATTCTAGGCAGTTACAGACTTAGTCTATGTTTCCAAAATCATAGAAAGTGTTTGGAACACCAATAGGATATAATATGGTTTAAATACATTATGGAAGATTAATATCCATTTTAAGGAGCATGTGGCTAGAATAGGTCTCAAACAAAGATTCAAAACTCAATCATCCTTCAAAACCCCTACAGATAGTGTATTACTACAAGTCTATCTTAGATTTTCAAGCTCTTTGAGGGTAAAATGAACAAGTTAGGTGATAAATTTTTTATATATATTACTATTATGAGTTAAATAATACCCTCACATGTTTAATTTTTAAATTCGAATAAGGATAATACTCTTTTTTTGTCTCAGAGGTAAGGTACTTTCCCATGCACAAGACTAGCAGTTTTGAGGAAAAGTGATGAGTAGGTGACTAGGAGACAAGGATAGATAAAATGAATGTTATTAAAGCTGTATAACACATAAAAAATATAAAAAACCTTCCCAGGATCTTTGAAAGAAAACAAGGTTCCCTGAGCAATAAAGGTTACAGTCATGCATGAGGGAAACCCTTAGGGCTAGAAGCCAAGTTGAGGGTCATATGAATTTTAAACCTTGTAAAATATTTAAATTGGATAATTAATGGTTATATAGGTATATTTTAGGTGTTTAATACATAAAAAGGTAGGGTAAACCATTGGAGGGTTAGGTTGAGTCTTAATTTGTGGGCACCCTTGTGAAACAAGGTTTAGAACTAAGGCAGATTGGTATATTAGTTACACTTGTGGCATGAAATGATCATTATAAAGGTGTGAAATATGTTTTTTTGGGTATATAAAATGTTATTTAGCTTTCATTATGCATAAAAGGTCACATATTGATCACTTTTAGACCCAACACCATGACATGATATGCAAATTGAAGGGGTGCAATTGAGAGGTCAACTTCAAATGCTCACACCTACTTAGAGACATTACATGGGATCATATGAAGTTACATGAGGATGAATGAGATCCCAAGAAATTAAATTAGGGTGTTAGTTTAGAGTTCTAATGTCATAGATTTATGAACAATCCCTTAAGGGTTAGTGCACTCAAAACCCTCCTAAAGACCTATTTTGTGACCCAGTGGAAGAAATGAGGCTCAAAGTGCATCCAAATGAATGAATTTGACCATGAGAGTTAAAGATAAGTTTTTTAAAACTTCATGAGGTTTATAGACATAGAATTAGATTATATGGAATCCCTACATATCAAGTAAAAATTAGGTTTCTTTGACAATTTCTTGGGGTTTATAGGTCCTAAAGATGATGATGGGATACCAACCACTTGGGAGGATAGATTGAGACTTGAAACAAATACCTATGACCTTTTTAGATCTTATAAATTCTCAAAAGTGTCCTTGCTAGGCCTCTCACTTCAACCAATCTCTAAAGTGACATAGTGAAAAGAGTGATAACCTAATTTAGGAGACCTTTTAAAATGTGTCTAATGGAGCCAAGCATATGAAGTGTCCTATCATGTGTCATGAGACCCATGGAATGGATTAGTTAGGAAGGATAAGAATATTCTAGTGTTAATTATCAAGAGAAGCCTATTGTATAGTGATCATGGTTGCACATGGTGATTGTGCTTGTGTAAGAAAAGTTTAATGATTAGGAAAACTCCCAATGCAGGTGGAGGCATATTTTCAACTTCCTCTCCTCAATGCACATGAGAAACTTGTCCCTAATCTATTTTGGAATGGTCAAGGAATCCCATGATGAAGGTAGTTTCTAAGGGAGAGTGATTGAGAAGTTTCAATGCCACATGTGAGGAAGGTGCTTAGTTTGGGATGGAGACATGTTCAAATTAATTTCTTGATCTCTCTTACGCCTCATTTTCATAAATTATAATTTATTTTCATGTTTGTACATTTGTCCTTATACCTATTGAACTTTTCTTTTCTCTCTCTTCTTCTAAGTTATATAAAGGTGAGCCATTTTATCTATTAAAGGGAGAACACACTTGGTATGGTGAATCCCTATTATTTTGATATTATAATTTTCCTTTAAAATAAGATATTCAATCTGGTTTTTATCTTAAAAAATATCTTGTCTAAGTGTGTGAAGAGATGTATAGTGAAAAGTTAAGTGATTGATATCAATCCTTAGTTCCTCTCAATCCTTATATGTCTGTTGCAAGTTGTTTCATTCTAACAACTCACATGAAGTGTTTTTAAGTGTATGAGTCTATTTTTATAGTTTAAAAATATCCTTAGTGTCTAAAAATGATCTTTGGTGAACTCACCTTGAGTATTCTTTCATATATTCCACCTTCATGTTTGAAATTATAATGTTAGAGTACTCTGAGAGGTTGAAGCTAGTTTTGTGAGTCTTGTCTCTTAGTGTATTTGTATGATAGTCTTATGGATATATTCATGGTGTATCACCCCATAGAATAGTTTAATTTAATGCAACTCCTATCTCTTTTCACACAAGTAATAATTAGATTAGGTGACAAGTACATCAAGACATATCTATAGAGTTATCCCTTTCAATCCTATAGGTCTACTTCCACCATAGGTGCCTCAAACACCTAGAAGTAGTCAAATTTTACCCAAATTTGGAAGAGGTTATAACATCCTCTTCTAAGGTGCAAGATTTAGATCCAATAATTCCATCATTTGATCGGTATTAGCTCTTGGCATAATGTTCATTTTTTGAAGAACTTGGGAAAATAATTGGGTTATATCAAGTGGTGGGTTGGTGTTGGGGGAGGATTATTAGCATAAGGGTTATTAGTGGGATTGTTAATTAACCTTGTGTCAATCACTCTCACATTAGTTTGAAGATTTTGAGAGTTTTTTTGGTAGGTGTAGAAAGGATTGGATTCATCAACTTCATCTTGAGGTGTTGTTTGGACCATGTTGCAATTTTTAGATGAAAGAGGAGATGAAATTCCCCAAGAGTGATGGTGTTCTTGGGAGGAAAAGAAAGGGAAAAATGAATATCCCATATATGATCTAAATGGATTAAGACTATCCAAAAATATTTTGATAGGAGAACTCATTTTGACCAAAGAGAAATGAATAAAATGCAAATTAGAAGAGGTGAATAATTAGGTTGATAAATAGGGAAAGCAAGAAATAGAACTAGGTCAACCAGGTTGACCTATTGTAAAAATAAGACCTGCAGACTATACTAGGTCGACTAGGTCAACCTAGAATAGTGAACAGGGAAAAATGAAAGATTGATGACAAGATGGGAAATATAACAAGACAATTTTTTAGATAATCTAGGAAAGTAAATAGATGGTCAACTAAATTGATGCTGGCTAATCCAATTGATGCAAACAAAACAAAACCTTACATCAACACTAGCTAATGCAAGCTATTACACACATAATTGAGCAAAGAGAGTAGAAAACTTGGAAAGTAAAGATAGCTAATTTGTCAAACTAAAATTTTAATTAGATTATTAAGAATAATTTTAAATGACATGGAGTTAGATGTAAGCAAGGTACTAGATAGCAATCTATGGATGGTTTCGGGTGACTTGAAGATGAAAGGGACTATAATGTCAATGATACATTCTTGGTATTTAGACCTACCCTTTCACTTCACACACCACAATGATAAGGCTATCGAGTTAGCTAGAACATACCATTAACCATGCTTTATACTTGACTAGAGCATCAAGATGGCTTTCCCCTTGGTGATGAAATCTAAGTAGGTTTGCCTAGGTAGTCAAATGTTAAAATGATTGTTAATGTTATGTGATTTGGTTGTGTGTACATAAACAAGAAATAGTGTAACTAAGTGATTAATTAAAAAACTCCTAATTAGACTATGTGAACTATTCTAAGCATGCAAAAAATTGAAAAAGAAAGATGTGATTAACATACAAGGTAAATTCCAACTTTGAAATGAGGTATATTGAAAAATATTATATACATAACATATAGAACTAGGTCTATAGTGTCGATCTAGTACTGTTGAAGATATGGTGTGTAAAACCTACTAGGTTAACCAAGTCAACCTAGTTATTTTAGGTAACATAGAACACAAAACTAGGTCAACCAAGTCAATCTAGTTGGTTATGTGAGGGTAGTTTTAAAGACTATAAACTTGAATGGAAAGTATAAAACAAAAAGAGATAGAGAATAAAAGACTTATCTTGATGGTTTAGAGATGGAAATGAAGGAGATTACTGATCAAGAACTTTGGAGAAAACTGATCCAATCTATAAAACTAGGTCGAACTGGTCGACCAAGTAATATAGAAACTTGTTGAAAAGTATTGAAAATTCACTAAGTCGACCTAGTTGACCTAGTAGGTTGGATAGGAAGTATAAAAAGTGTTGAAAACTTGTACTAGTTTGAGTTGATTGATCCAATTGCCTATTCTTGTGCATAGATAAAAATAACTAGGTTGATAGAATCAAACCAATATGTCAAAATATATGATAGAAATGATGAAAAAAAGAATGAAATAAGTGACATAAATCCTACAAGGGTTCATTTCATGTTAGATTCACCAAAATGTATGCAATTGTAATTTCATTATGTACATGAATCAATCCTAGATCAAATAAGATAGAGCACACTTATAATTCTGATTGGGTATACACTTGTTAAGCGGGAACATGACCAATATGGGGATCCACTAGACCTGATTAGGGGATCACTTGTATCAATTGTCACAACATATCATGCTAGTAAGGGTTTGAAAGCCTACAATCTAACACAATTACATAACAACCCTAAAAGAGTCCTATGATTTGATATTTCACTTATGCTGATAAATAAAAGAGTAAAATATTCTAATAACAATAATATTAAACTAATCTAGTGCACACCAAATCTTGTGGCATAATGTGAGTGGTTAGATGCAAAACAATCAAATATATATAGGGAACTTCAAATAAAGTAAGTATGAGTAACAAACTAATACATAGAATATGAAGATTAATATTATTTGAGCCAACACTTATGCTACTTCTATCTACTAAAAGAGAGGAGAACAAAGTAAGAATATACTTACCTAAATGTGAACCTATCACAATTCACTCTCTCCCTTGGCCAATGGGGATTTACAAGAGGTTATTGTGGTTCATAACGATCACTTTGTTAGGATAAAACATCCAAGACCTATTCGTAAGACTAGATTCTCCAAAATAAGAAACCTAAGTGATGTTTCCTCAAGTAGAATGGTGGAAAAGCAAATTGTGAATAAGCATGAATGAATAATAACTCTTGATTGCATATTCTAATAATGACCAAAATGACATTGTATATATAGGAGTATCTCACCCTAAAATTGGTTGAGAATGTCATCTATGCTAGTTCAACTCGATTGACCTAGCACATTTTTGGGATAATGCCTAAAGTTTATGCTAGGTCAGCCAAAATGCCAAAAAACCTAGAGAGCTAAACTATTTTCAAACTATACTAGGTCGACCAGGTCGACCTAGTATGTTGAATGGGTCAAAAGAGTGCTAAGCAAGGAGAAGGATAAAAGGAGGAAAAGATTAAAAGACTGTGAAAGGAAGGAGAAACAACTTAGGAAAAGGTTTTAGTAGCTAGTTAGATTGGTAATAATATGGAAATAAAGGACAACAATCCTATGAAGAACTAAAGGTTTTCCGACCCCTTTCATGGTACACCCCTTAATGTATACACTTAGAGAGATTGAGTTGTGATAGGTTCCTACAAGATGTAAAGTGTCAGTATTTGATAAAAGTTAAACATATTATGTGTATACACGACCTTGATAATAGCTCCAAATGAGTTTCAAGACATATTTTAGGTTTCCATAAAGTAAAAATACTTTGTTAATAGTTCTGCATTAGAGATAGAAGTACTAAAATAAGGGATAATTTTTTTTTTTGACTTTTTGTAAAAATTAAACATAGAGAAAGGTGCCAACTTGTTTTTTGAATGAGACAACACTAGTAAAAGATCAAAAACCTTTATAAGACATATAGATTATAAATTTTCTATGAAATATTCACTAATTAAGCTAATAGATCATGAGCACAAGGGCTAGAAGCAATGTTTATGTCTTTTTCCAATAAATAAACTTAGAAAAGAGTGTGAAACATACTACTTGAGTTAGA
Organism: Torreya grandis; assembly: GCA_037957365.1. Classification (NCBI taxonomy): domain Eukaryota; kingdom Viridiplantae; phylum Streptophyta; class Pinopsida; order Cupressales; family Taxaceae; genus Torreya; species Torreya grandis. The sequence goes on from JARHVA010000355.1 coordinate 121,860, forward strand.
TAGCCTCAAAAAGAATACAAGAATTTTGTCCTATGTGTTTTTTGAATTAGATGAGTAATGACTAGATCACAGAGATGTATGTTATATTTTTTCACTTATCTTTGTTTCAAGAAGATAATATTCTCTACTCACAACACTAACCATGTGAAGGTGGAAGCTCATCTGGTGCCACTAACCTACATTAAAATTGTTTGTACAAAAATTAAATAGATATAAACAATTAATGATAAAATAATTCAAAATTAAAATACAATAAATCAAATAAGTTAAATATATTAATTTGAAATATAATATGAATTTATCATACTAACATTACCAAGTTAACCTAAATACCTTTGGGATCATCTCTATTTTAAGTGTTTCATGCTTAGATTCATGAACTTTACACAATTTTTTGTTATTAGGCTTTCCACAGTATTTTATCATTTGAATATTTTTAATGATAACTTTATTTGAATAATAAAGCACCACCATGTGTGTTTTAAATTCCTCAAATAACACTTGTTTTAATTTTTATTATAGCACCTATGAAGCCAAGTTCTCATCAATATCCTTAGGTGCAATGATTACAAAAACATGCCTTGCATTTAAATTATAATCAATTTGAAAGCATATATAGGAAAAAGTAAAGATTTCACTAATAGAACTATGGATAAATTTAAATTAAAAATAAATTGTACCTAGTTGCACAAGATTTGAGATTTGGTCAAAGTCAAATGATGATGCCATTTTAAGATTTGTCAATTGTTGACATGAATGGATACTCTCTACATGTGTTACAGGTCTACAATACCATTTGACAATGTATTATTTTGACTCACATTCATTCCAATTAAATTCCATATAGATCAAATAAAAACATGTTATATCCCTAGTATAAATAGTCCATGAACTAGAATTTGAGCATTGAATGAAGTGGAAAACACTCGATATAGGTATTGTAGTGCAATATTTATAAATTTTATTATATTTTTCCTCCATTAACTAAAATAATCTTCACACATGAGAATATTTATTTGATCTGTGACATAAAAAAAACATTTAACCAAGTCATAATAGTTACAACATTGATCAAAGTAATACCATTCTTTTTCTCATCATGTTCCCCTTTGCCATGCCTAGCCTCAAAGAAGATCCAAAAATGTTGAACCCCATTCTTCTTATGCATTATACTTAACCAGTAAAACATTCAAGAATTCTTAAATTATGTTGCACAATTGTTTGAACAAATTTAGTGTGTATCAAAAATGATTTCTCTTGCATTTATAGTCCTATAAAATATCTCAAAACAACCTTGGAAATATTTTAAATAAAATTATTCTCTAATATAAAACCGGTACTCCCTCAAAATATTTTTGTTGTCAACTGTGTTATCAAGTGCATTTCTAAATGTAATATACATCAAAATTCCAACTTGAATTGAATTATAGTATTGAGATTGAACCTCATTCTATTGTTGTAGTGTGTATTTCTTAGAAAATTCCATAACCAAAACAATGTTTCCAATTGGGAATTTGTCCTTACATATCTTTCATTGATTATATAACTATTTTGATTTGTGTGTTTGCATTGCATATTTGTAGATAATATTCTTCTTGAATTCAAACATGAAATTAGATAATAAAACTTTGATCGTAACCAAATCACATCTTTATGAATCTTTTCTATATTTTAAGACATAATTTATAGATTTGTACTTATAATAAATTATTTACTTTTCAAACTTATGTGAAATTTATTCATATATACATCTGGTCAAATTTTATAAACCACCAAAATTGTTACATGTTTCATATAAACATTATTTGGAAAAAAATTTATCCCTCGAGTATTTAACAAAAAAGACTTTGCATTATTTCTCTTAATGTTTTAGGTGGGTAAGCCACCGTATATTCCTACATAATATCACTAGTATGTAAAATATAACATATATTGCAAAAAGCATAAAAATGCATAGTAATTTCAACATGTACCCTACAACAACATGTGGTGTAGTCTTAGTTGATTATAACATAGAAAGGCTTGTACATCTCAAATGACCTTTGTCTAATTAAAAATTTTCCATTAAATTATTCAATATTTTTTTCTAAAAACATGTTTGGGTCATGTCCAAGATTTTTTTTCATGTGTCTCACAATTTTTTGAACCTTGTCTTCTTTTAACATCTTTTACATTAGATGATACCCTTGTGTTCTTATGCCAAAAAAAATCAATCAAATGTCTTGTTCCTTCAACTAATACATTATATTTTCATGGGATTATATCACTAAACACCCAAAAATTTATGAGTAAAGGGTCATCAATCCTTATTCTTCTTTTTGTGGCATTTATCAAAAAAAAATATATTCAATTTCAAGGATTTACTTGTTTCACTAATAATTTGAGATTTAGATATTTGCTTACTCACTATAGATTCCACATTACTATAATTTTTTTTACTTCTATTGTCTATTTCCTTAAATGCATTAAATAGATTATTTACTATTACATTATTTATTCCATCCATGTTGTTTAATATTGTGATATTAAGAACTTGATGATGGAGGAGAGGTTAGATCAAGTGTTAGTTTTCATATAAAATAATGAAGTTAAAACATACTAACAAGCATAACACCTCCATGCCTAGATCATAGGGGGAACTTAGTGAATAAAATCAATTGAAAATACAACTAAAATGAAAAGAATGAAAAATTCCTTATCTTCCTTGAATGTTCCAAGAGATTTTTTCATTTGGCTTGCTTGGATTGTGCTCAAAGAGTGTTTGTCAATGAAGCTTGGATATCTCCTCTCCTTGGCACCATGTTTGTCTTGGCTTATGATTGATGTAGCTTGATGGCTTGATACCTTGGCTTATGGTTTAAAGTTTTGGCATTATAACATTATTTTTTACAATCTTGTCATAAAACCAACATTATAACTTTACTCCATCAAATCTCTTCAAATGAAGAGGTAAATGCTTGTATTTATAGGTTTAACAACTAACCCCAACTCAAGGTGAGTTAGAGTGTAGTTAAAGCTTGAAATGGGTTAAAACCTAGCCTAAGTGAGTTAATTAACCCTAGTATATTTAAAAGGTGTCCAAACCTCATGATTAGTAATGAATAGGCATGGGAAAGAAATTTTAGGATTATTGATAACTCACAAAAGGTAATTATGAATTCCTAGGATATTCTTGCTTTTTGAATTTTCTTTTTTGAAAATTCATTAATTTCTTATGGATAATTCAACTAGGATTTTAATTAGATTTAAATTTTTAATTAATTATGCTTAAGATTTTTAGCATTTTTCAAGATTTGATTTAATTTAGGTGTGCATTTGCCCCATTTAATGTCTATAGACCAAATTACATGCTGTAATGAAATATAATGATTAGAGATGAATCTATGAGAGGTTTTTGTTGTTTATAGTAGAATACCCCAATTAGGGATGTCTAAATAGAATTTTGAGCTTTGAATAATGATGCATAAGAAAATTTGGGGCATTTAGTGATTTTTAGGATTAATTTTCAAAGGTTGGTAAGAATCGGTCTAAAGTCTAGTTGAAGCCATTGGTGACCAATTTTAGGTGTCTATAGTTTTCCCCTATTTGGGAAGGCATTGTAAGTTGTAAGCATATTAATATATTTTCTAATAATAAATAGTTATTGTATGCTTACAATTTCAATAATAATGGATGAACTATAGTTTTTTCCTCGAGGAAGTAGTTGGTAAAGGGGTTAGCAATCGGTCCCTTGAAAGGTGGAAATGATTGGAAAAAATAGATGAAATGATGGGGTAGAAAAGACTAATTTACCCATACATGGTTATAATTAGTGTCATATGGATTTTCCCAGTTAAGGTAGACAAACAAGATGATTATAGGGCAATTTGTAGATATGATGGTCGAATTATTGAAGAAGCCACAAATATATAGGCATATAAGGATGTACAAAGTGATGAAAGAGATGAATATAATAATAAAGGATCAATGGAAATGATTTAGTTATACCTAACAATGCAAAGATGCACATCTTGATTAGCATTGATACAACTAGAATGGTTAATAGGTTGATTTGATCAAGATGGTTGGGAGGATTTTCCAAGGGTACCAAGGAGAAAATTTTATGGTTCCATTGATTGTAACAATTTTGAGTTCATTTTTGTTATAACATGCAATAGTATGCCTCATGATATAACACCATAATAACTTGGCTAGAATGTGCATAATGACTGACTCCTAATCCAATAAATAATTTAAAATAATGTACCAATGATAAAAAACATGATGTAATGTTGACAGATGAATATGGATGGACTCAATAATAATGTGTAATGAACCACCCAATCACATATAGATTGAGTCAAGATAATAGTACTAAAATCAAATAAACAAGCAAACAGATAAAAAAACAAGCCATAATAGCTCTACCCAATCCCAATAGGATGTCAAGTCATAATAGATCTACCCACATAAAAGGTAGTGAGAACTCACTAGGTCATAACAAACTCATAAAATTCAGCTAAAAATAAGGAAAATTAAAATAGTAATGGCAAGGTGATGCCACAATGAATGGTAAAAGGTGTTGTTCCTAATTTTCTCATAAGCAGTTATAATTAGGAAAAAATGGCATCAGTTAATGATACTAAGTTTACCATGGGAAATTATAATCAATAACATGATAGTGGTACTCTAATTTATGCAAAGGTAGTTATAATCAGGAACACTTGGTATAGGTGGACTAATAATTTTCTCATAGGTTATTATAATCAATATTACTAGTCAAATGGTAAACTGAAAGATATATTTCTAGATCAACTATCACAATACTTTCATAAGATATAATTTAAATATATAATTCTAAAATAGATGAAATTGGATCAGAATCCCCTCCTGGAAGGTGTAGGAGGAACTAAAGGAATCATGTTCAAAATAGGTTTTGGTCTAATAGGGATGACATGGTAAAAAAACATATGGTATGGCATTATTTAGGATGATGATGGTATGAAGATTGGATGAAATGATAATAGGGTTTCCCCTAAGTGGTAAGGTGAGGTAAATGGTAGGGTATGAAACAATGGCAAAAGGAATGGAAAAATGAAAATAACAAGGTATATGGCAAATAGAAATGACATGATACATGTTTTTGGCTTGGATATGGTAAATGATTTTATTGTTCCTATTGATGTGGAGATGCACGCCCTGATAAATATGTAACACAAAAAAAATAATTAGTCATGTAAATTTATAGCCCACACCTCTTCTAAATATTTTCTCTGTCAAGAACTTGATATAGATTTGGATGTAAATGATGTTTTTGTGATCTGTATTGGTCATTGATTTTGTTTCCTTCAAACATCGAGATAAGGTATCTTTATAACCTCTATAAAATAAAGTGTGGCTAAGGATGGTAAATATGGATAAATAATGTATGATAGGTTTGATTTCATGATGTAAAGGTGGATGATAATGGAATGTATAATGATGGGGAAACAAATGATGATTAGTATTTTTAGGCACACACAATGTTATTGATTAAAAATTTGACATAACTTTGGATGTGATAGGGCTGAATATTTTTGAATATTCTATCGATATGACCACCAAATTTTCTTGTTGTTTAGTCTTGAGAGTAGCTACCATTTGATTATGTTGTAGAGTGGAAGCTATTTTTATTGGATCTTTGATTTTGTCTTCATCAAGTAGTGAAGAAATTTTGTGCTTAGTTATTGGAATCTCAATGAGATTTATACCAATGAAGTTGTTTTGATTGTCCCATAGTGCATATGAAAATGTTTCACTAAGGAAATTTAACTTTTAAATTTGGTTATCTTTTATCACCTCCAAAAAAATTTCACTAGAATATGCTAATTTTTAACTTTGATTTTCCCTTAGAACATTCAAAAAGGTTTCACTAGGAGAGTGTTCTTCTTCTACATGAATGTGGTCTTGGCCTCCCAATTGTTATTCAAATATTATGTCACCATGGATGTCATTCAACAAGGTGTGATTATATTGATACTAATCAACCCTTGTGGGAGGTGGAAGGGAAATATAATGGCTAGGTTGGTTGGTAGTAATGGCATGGGGAATAGTAATATAATGGGAAGAGGTTGCATAATCCTCATAGAAGATAATAAGAGATTGTGTTAAAACTAAATTAATCACCCTAAAAAACCTCAAAAGTATCACAAATATACTCAAACTGATCAACAAGGCATGTGTAGTCAATGTTGTAACAACCAAAAATATATTTTGATTTTGAAGTTGATTTTGACTCAATGATTTGTGAATCTGATGTTGAGACTGATTTTGGTTTTACTTCTAATGCTAAATTTCATGTTGGTTCAAGTTTATAACCTAACTCTAATTATTATTCTTCATCTGGTGTGGATTTTACTATAATTATGTTTTTTTAATGTTTGGTATTGGACAAGTAAGGGCATGTGATGGGCCTCACAAATAGTAGTTTGTCAAAGTGAGACTCCTCAAAAGTGGGGAAAAATTCAATAGATAAATCTTGAGATACTAGCTTATCATAGGGAGGATCTTTGAAAACATTCATATGGTCAAGGTAATGATTTTTCTAAAGGTGATTATAATCATTAAGAAGTTACTTGAAAAAGATTGACTTGTCAGAATGAGACTCCTTAATAATGGGGATAATAACAAGAGGTGATTCATCATTGTTTGACTTATCATAAATGGTTGGTTCAATAAAAACATCTTGACTTGGTTGGTTCTCTTGGCCTTGGTTTATAAATAGTTATAAAATACTATTTTTGAATACAGCTTGGTCTTCAAATGATTGGTTTAGTTGGAGAGGTAGAGATTAGATTGATTAGGGTTAGACAATTGACAAGGTTTTTCTAAAGTGGTGAATAAGTGTCAATAGTTTAATAATGACCTATGGGTAGATAATGAAAGTATTCTATGGAGTGTGGTTACTCACACAAGCCAAATGATGAGGTCCTATAATGGTAATGGTAGGGAATTATGAAGCTTGGTTGCTAGCACAATCCAAAAGATAAGGTCTTAAAAGGGTAATGGTAGGGCATCATGGAGATTTATTGCTTACACAAGCTAAAGGCTAACATCCTAGAATATAAATGTTAGGGTGTCATGGAGATTGATTGACTGCATAAGCCAAAGGATGAGTTCCTGGAAGGGTAATGGTAGGGCATCATGGATCTTGGTTTCTTGCACAAGCCAAAGGCTGAGGGCCTAAAATAGAAATGGTAGGGCATTGTAAATATTTATTTCTATCATGAGCTAAAGGATGAGGTCCTAGTATGGTCATGGTATTCCTTGGATTTTGTGGATCTTGGTATCTCACACAATATAAAGGTTGGTTAATGGTATAGGTGGGGAAATGGACACCATGAGTGTTGAGAGGGAAAACATCATATTTAAATTGAACATAAAAAGGTATTACCAAATTATGTGCTTGAGGATCTTGACTTTTCTCCCTAAATTGAGGATTTTAAGGAGGATAAGAATCTATTTCACAAACCACTTCTTCACCATAGAGGTAATGATAATGGTCAATTTGTGTAACTATTCTATCATAAGTTGGATTGTACCTATTTCCACTATAAGCATAAAAATACATATCCATATCAATGATAAATGTTCCACAAAATGTCTTAGAGTTATATATACTCTAAAAAATAATGTCCAAAGGATAAATGGTTCAAATTTGGTCTAACTTGGTCTAGGGGTGGAGCTATATCTCCAAAATGGTCTAAAAGTGGAGTTATATCTCTAAATTTTTTTGAAAGTAGATTCGTATCTAAAAAATACTCTATGATAAAAATTGGCATAAAATAGCCTAACATCAAATGTCTCACTAAAAAGAGGTCAAGCATATGAGTAAAAATTGGCATGCCAAACTATAAGTCCAAAGTATTCCAAACAAGTCCAATATAAGAAAATAAAAGTTGCTAGGTCTTTTGTCTAAACATGGTGTCAAAATCTAGGATCAAAACAAGGAATTTGCAAGGAATTTTGGCTAAATACAACATCAAAATCTACACTTAAAACAAAGGCATATACTATGACTCTTGGCCAAATAGGGCGTCAAAATCTAGATTGAAAAAAAGGGGTGATTTTAATCTAACAAATCTAAAACAACTTTGGCATAGACCTAGCATATGGAATCAAACATAATTTTTTTCAAATGGCATAAGGAATAAGGCAAAAGGTACCATTAACCAAGGTTTCCTCCCAAATAAAGGCACAAACAATAATGAAAACTAGGCTCCTCAAACAAACAAGCAATAGTTATCAAATTTGGGTAAATAATTAACCTAAGTTATGCAACAGAAAAAAATATATCTATTTATCAGCCCTTGAAAGACAAGGCCTAAAGAAAAATCAATCAATTTTTGAATCCAAACTTGTTGAAGTTAATTAAAAACTTAATTGTTAAAAACTAGGCTTTAGTTGACCAATAAGATAGGAAATGTTGAATGGCATAACAACATAAAACAAAGGTCCAAATGGCATACATGGCATGGTTTTATAAAATGGCATTGGGTATAAGGCAAACAAGTATTGAAATAATTTGAATAGTGTAATGGCATTATCTCTCTCTAAAGATATTAATAATAGTTTGTTTTAAAAACTTCTAAGACACAAAACTTGACTTGATTTGGGTAGCGTAATGTTACCCAGTTCAATTGAGTAACATGCACACATACATAAGTTTAGAAAAAAGTCTAAGGAAAATGTGTGGTATAAAATGGCCAGTGTAATGCCTCCTCAAAAAAAGGAGTGACTTATAAAAAAAAACTTGTTATGATGTGGTTTAAACAAATAAATAGTTTTAGTCTCAAAAATACCAAGCAATAAAAAGATGAAATGACATAACATCTAAATGTAACGTTCTAGATCCTAAAAATTTTAGTCAAATGAGATTGAATAAAACATACAATTTATGACCATCTAGATGGTCCTAAGTAAGGATAATGAAAGGTATGAAACACATTAATTGGATTCACATTAATTAATTTTTTTTGAAAAGGTCTTATCCTTTTCACAACCACCACATCTATCAATTACCTAGTGTAGTGTGATGCCTTAATTAATCATACGTTATGGGTTGGCTTTCCACTAACGGAGATGGTTTAACCACTCAAACCAACATCACAATGGAGTGATCCCAATTTATTTAACCCCTATGGAGAGGGGTTGGTACAATGTTGGGAGATGAATTTATAGGTCAAATCATCCTTAAATAACCTATGAAGAGGTGATGAACTCCCCTCCCTAAGATAAATTTCATGAAAAATAAAGAATTATAAAGAATTTATGTTTTATTTTAGATCACCAAACCATGCATGTTTTGGGAAGAGCCTAGACAACATTCTTTCTATACCATGGACTAGGAATAAATTGCAAGTGAAAAGGAACTTTTGGCTATCCAAGTTCCCTATAGGGGATGGGGGACATCATACACATGTTATTTGTTTTCTTAAAACAAATAAGCAAGTTCAAACAAACATGGCCTAAAATGAATGTTTAAAAAACATAAAGTAAGTGTTTTAAGTTCATTTTAAGGCACCAAAGATGAAATGTGTTATGAAGTTTTTGGCCCCCTTGGCATTAGTTAAAACTTTCAAAAACTTTTAAAAACATTTAAGGCATAAGAAATAAACTATGTTATTTTTAAACACCAAAAAGATGAAGTGAACAAGATTAAAACAAATTCAAATGAATTTCTTTGGCCCCTTGGCTTAAGTGAGAAACCTACAACAAATCTCAAAAAACAACTTCAACACAAATCATCTAGGTTCATTTCAAGTATTAAAAACCAAATGGGCAAAACTTATAAATTCATTTTTAGAACACCAAAATGATATGTTAAAAACCATTTATACTTGAAAATTCATGTTCCAATCCCACCTTGGACCTACAAGAGTTAGAGATTTTCCTCCTACTTAAAATCACTTTCAATGATGAGTAAACAAAATTTCAAAACATAGCTCATAGGTTTATATTTTAAAAACACAGTGAGTGACACTGATTAGAACTAACTAATGTCAGTTAAAAGGTGATCATTGTTAGTTAGTCTCATATAGAACTAATGATGGCTGTAGAAAATTGATACCAGTTGACTAATACCAATGTCAATCACCTATAAACCTACAGGTAAAACTAACACATGATAAAAATGTTAGGTTAGATCAAATGATGATAAAAACTATTTGAAACCTATAAAATAGTGGTTAGGCAGAGAATATAAATCTCAAACAAACCAAGAAATAATAATTATGATTGCTAAAAATATTCAAAGTCAAAGATTTATTATCCATTTTTCCCCTGCAACCTGATCGATGATAGTTACCTAGAGCTAAGCTCAGTTATGCAAAACTGATGGTTTGAAAGAACTGATGTCAATTATTCCTGACTGATGTTAGTCTCTATGTAGATTTGAGTTAATTTAAAAATTGAAAATATAGAAAAATCAAAGCTAAAACTATAATTTTGAAGATATTCAATCATCCATTTGATGATTTATGAGTTGTATTTTCATCTCCTTAGTATTTGGGGTGTTTAATGTCCCATTGAGAGTGCCATTTGTGATACTAGTAATTTGATGATGATGGGGGGGGGGGGGGGGGGAGGGGGGGGGGTTTAGATCAAGTGTAAGTTTCAATATAAACAATGAAGTAAAAACATACTAACAAGCATACCACCTCCATGACTAGATCATAGGAGGAGCTTAGTGAATAAAACCAATTGAAACTAAAACTAAAATGCAAAGAATTATAAATTCCTTACCTTCCTTTAATGCTCAAAGATATTTCTTTGTTTGTATTGATTGGCTTGTGTTCAAAGAGTCTTCATCAATGGAGCTTGGTTATCTATTTTTCTCCTTGGCACCATGTTTATCTTGGCTTATGATTGATGTAGCTTGATCGCTTGATGGCTTGGCTTGTGATTTATAATTTTGGAATTATAACATTATTATTTGTAATCTTATCATAAAACCAACATTATATAGCTTTACTCTATCTAATCTATTCAAATTAAGAAGCAAATGCTTGTATTTATAGTTTTAACAACTAACCCCAAATCAAGGTGGGTTACAGTGTAGTTAAATCTTGGAATGGGTTCAAACTAACCTAAGTAAGTTACTTAACCCTAGTAGAGTTAAAAGGTGTCCAAACCTCATGATTAACAATGAATAGGCATGGGTGAGATATTTTAGGATTTTTAACAACTCACAAAAGGTAATAATGAATTCCTAAGATATTCTTGATTTTTAAATTTCCTTTTTTCATAATTCATTAATTGATCATGGATAATTCAAGTAGGGTTTTAATTATATTTATCATTTTAATTAATTTTACTTAGGATTTTAAGCATTTTGAAATATTTTATTTAATTCATATGTGTATTTACCCTATTTAATAGGTTTATAGGCCAAATTACATGTTGTAATGCCATAGAATGATTAGAGATAAATCTATGAGAGGTTTTCATTGTTTATGGTATAATACCTAATTAGTGATGTCTCAATATAATTCTGAGCTTTGACAAATGATGCATTAAAAAATTTGGTACATTTAGTGATTCTTAGGCTTAATTGACAAAGGTTTGTAAGAATTGGTCTACAGTTTGATTGAAACCATTGGTGGCCAATTTTAGGTGTCTACAATTCTTAAACCTAAATTATACATCATAGGGTGCATTTTATACATTTTCAATAATTGAATAAATAGTTGACATCATTTCGTATGAATTTTATTCAAAAATGCATAGTCCTATACATGTTGAGAGTGACATTGAACTAATCTTTTTGACATTTTATCTTTCATAGGTTCTATTATTTGCTCATCTATTATAAGTAAATACCTTGGTGTTCATCATAATATCCTTAGATATGTGGGTGTATGAGATATATTTTGTATTAAATCGCATGATGTTACCAATTCAACCATACAAGGAATATTACATGGTTGGTTAAGTACATTAGAGCCTACAGATGAAGTGAATTTCACTTCATTAGGGGAGACATGAATTGGGGTCATTACTTGATGTTGCTTATAATCATTCTCAAAAACTTCATTATGGATGAATGTTTCATTATATTGTATTTCTCCATATGTTTCAACACTCATAACAAATTCGTTACTTTCATGTTCCACATTTTGAACCTAGAGAGAAACCATGTTGAGGAGATGATAACTATGACATGGAGAATGTCTAAAAACCATAGTCACTCTAACTCAGGTAGTTGGTGCATTAATTTTGATTTTTTTAATTGTTATTGAAATTAATCTAGATACATAAAAATAGGTGTTAGAAGAAATTTAGACACTGAAAATTGCCCTATGAAATTTGTAGGTAAATTAAGAACTAGATGGGATATTGGGTAAGAAAGAGTCAAACCAATAAATGCCTAAGGCATTAATGGTAAATGGTTGAAAATTCATCATAGATTTTAAATAGAGTCAACCCAACTGACTCAGTTGGAAAAAGCAAAAGGAAACAAGGTGTTAGACTAGGTAGTAGAGAGATAATTTAGTATTTTTATGGATAGATGACTATGTAGCAGAGGGCCAACTCAATTATAAATATGGATAAGGTTGACTTAGTGAATTCTAGCTGATGTAGTATGTAGTAGGGTGATATAGTCTAATAAATGGGTCAACTACATAACAAAGGGATGATATAATATGTAGAAGATGGGAAATGGTTGGTTTAGTATAAAAGGTCCAACTATGTTTGTAAGAAAGGGGATGAGAGTTTGGAAAAAGGCCAATATAGTTTTAAAAGAGGAGTGATAGGGCTAATTCAATATCAAAAGGGCTAATTATGTAGGAAAAAGGTGTAAAATAGAAGAATAGGAAGAACAAATTAATGAAGTAGTTAATTTTTAGATAGTTTAATAATTTAAAGAAAATATTTTTATCATTATTATATTGATATCTGATACATTCTATGTTTTTTGAGATTTTGTAGAGACAGTGGAGATTTTAGCACCTAGTGGATACATCATGGCTCACACATTTACTAGAGAGACTATCAGATGTTAACTGAGCATGGTTGGTTTTTTTAGGATTTAGAGGCATCATAGAGATGCATAATATCCCTCTTAGTGTTGTTCTAGTCATCATGGTACTAGGAGAATGGGAGTGACTAACCAATACTTTATGATAAAAAGTGGAGGGGGATACCATATAGGTGGGTATCACCTTAAAGGATGTCCATGATTTTATTGGATTGCCCATTGTTAGGAATCTTATAATTTGTGATACATTATAAGTTGAGGATGAGAGGTGATCACTAACCCATTGGGTAAATAGCTCAAATAAGATTTACCCTAGATTATGGGTTAGCTTATTTAATGTATATATCTCAACCATTCTAATTATCTAGAAGGTTGTGATAGGACTTTTAATATCAGTTGTTTTGTGTCACAAGTCAAATGGGAAGGTACCGTTGTATGTGGTATCCTTGTGTCAGACTATCTTAGAGTATGGTGCACTATATGATTTGGGTTCTATTATTTGGGTATAGATCATCCATGATGTTTATGGTATGTTGACCTAGGGGAAGAAGAATATAGGCCCCATGATGTTTTTTATTGCTTAGATATATGATAGGTTTTTTATGTATTGGTCGATTGGGTTTCCCCATGCTATGTATGAGAGGCTACCTCATGTGGTGAGATAGAGATAAGATCATGCAATGTGTGTCTTTCCACATGCCTTGGCTTTTTAGACCACTAATTTTGGGTAGATAGTATAACAACCTTATATTATAGGCATTTGGATAACTTGGGATACTATTGCTACTATTTTAGTATGCATTCACATTATTGGACATTATACCTCATGGGTGTAGCCACATCATGTAGTGCATGCACCTGGATAGCTAAGCTCACCATATCTAGTGGCCTCTTTAATAGTGATTACTTATTTGGAATGGCATTCTAGAGATCCTAGAGGTAGAGGGGGTGCAGAAGGGCTTGTAGAGATACCTATCATTAGGATTCAATGAGTGAGACCATGGGTGATTCAAGTGTGTGAGCAAGAGATTATTAGAATTGAGACATAAGATGTTATAATTTTGGATTATTAAGGTTAGGATGTAGGTGAGGTGGATATAGATCCATAATAGGGACAAAAATGGCCACCATGAGTACATAAGAGATAGAGGCACCATCAAAGAGGGAGGACATATGAGAGAGATACAGTACATGGAGATCCCACAGTGGAGATTGGACACAATTGGTCCATAGAGAAACAATTAAGGATAGGACCATAACATTCATGGGTGGTTATTCCAAGATTTTTATTTGCATGAAGGAAACCTATAAGAGAGTTGCTTGGTGATTGATTAGATGGAGAGACTATGGTTGGTAACACCATCATTAGTAATAAGTGTTTTAAGTTTTATGTTTTTGACATAGATCACTAGTTAAATAGGTGTTTATGTAATTGGTATGGATAGATGGTTTTGAGATACATATTTCTATGAAATATGATGTATATTTGGCTTTTGTTTTGTAGGTATTACTATGGATGAGATTATATGGGGTTCTATGATTGGGGTTTCACATAATGATATTTTAGATAAGGTGTTATTACATTATGAGCCATCCACCTTAGTAGATCCTATGGTACCATCTTGCCTATATTATGCTTTCTATTTTTGATTGGTTGGAACTGTAACTAAATAGTTATAGGAATGAGGATATGGCCTATAACTACCTACAAGAGTTAGATAGAGAGAGGACTGATCTTGGAAAGAATTATTAAATATTGTCATTAATGTAAATGGTACATCTTGCGTAAGGTTGATGTCATTAAGAGAGTGTGCCCAGTTGGTAGTGTTTTGATGTGACAAATGACATTGATGGAGTGTTTTCATTGAATTATGTTTTCATGAAAGATAATTTGAAGGTAAAAGAGAGAATATAAAGGCAACCAATTCCTTATGGTTGGTATAGGTTTTTGAGTAGCCTAAGCCTAGTCATGGCATGCAAAGACCTTGTAAGAAGGTATGAGCATGGTGTCTTAGTGTGATAAGTGAACATAGGTTTGAGTTTTTGTATTAGGTTGATTAATCATGTATGAAAGGCATTGGATCACTCATGAGATTCTCAAGGTGAGCCTAAATGGGTAGGACCTTCAAACCAAGTCTACATCTAGACTACTTATAGGCCCTATCTAGTATAATAAGGTATCATGATCTATTGTCAAATCATGTTAAATATGTATGGAAGTGATTAATAATTAGATATTTTTATTTAGTATGTGAATAAGTTGGAGATTTCATGGAAAGAGGCATTAAGGTCAGTTTAAGGCCTAATTTGATTTACAGTGCAAGGTTTAGAGAGAGAAGAGAGAGAGAGGGTGGCCTAATGAGGGGTCATGATCAGGTTTCAAGGTTTTTGAGATCATGTAATCATTTTAAAAGGTGAGTTATATTTTTTTCAAGTTTTTTCATGTAGTTTGAGGTTATAGTTTAAAGGACATGGCATGAAAAACTATTTTGAGGTCTCTTGAGTGCTCAGAATGAAGGGTTCTCAAATTGAGAAAGATTTTATTATGCTCATTAGCTCATAAATTTTTTTATTGGAACATAATATATTAATGGTATTATTTTAAGGTTTTTTTCTCAAAATTACAAGCAATTTTTTTTTGGATTGATGGGCTATGCTTTATGAACAATTGTTAATAACAAAAATAAGTTAAAACCCTCTTAGAACCTTAATAAAGACCTGATGTTAAAAATGTTGATAAAAAATGCCTATAATGGATTTATATTATTATTTAATCTATTTAAATTGTATTAAAATATCCCAAGCACCTCTAGGTATGATTCTGTCTTCAGGGGTGTGAGTAAACCCTACAAGAAAGTATTAATTTCTCATATATTTATTGTAGCAGTCAGAGTTAACCAAGTCAAAGTATGTAAATGGATGGATTATGAATATTGAGACTAATTTTTAATATCCATTAAATTTAATATATATTTTTTATCCCTAAACTATGCTAAATCAGTCATCTAAGTTATCTAGTCACCAGTAGTCCTATTGGTGGAAATAGTGAAAAACCTAGGCGACAGTGAGAAGATGATTATGAATGTCTTATCATGATAGAGTGATGAAACCAAGTGAATTTAGATGTATTTGGTAATTTTATGTCCTTTTTATTCTTTTTATAAATATTATAAGTCAGGTATAGTGGTGAAAATTAAAAATCCAAAATGGCTTGTTTGACTTAGTGAGATCTGTGTGTAGTGAGGTCATCAAATTGGTTTGTAATACCAATAGTTTCCACTAGACCATATGATATTTATATTTTAATATGGTATGGATATTTAATAGGTTAATATAAATTCATAATAATTCATTTAAAATTTATATATAGGTGTTGGAGGTCTGAGTCACCATGACTGGTCTTTGAGGAAAACTGGGAGTTCTAAGTGAACAAGTTACAAGAGTGTTTTTTAGTCTTTTTGCCCTATTTCATGATTTACAATTAAATTATTTAATGTTTTAAGGTAATTTAATTTATATTTATATTATTTATTTTCATTATTTTGTGGCTCGATAATATTTTATATTTAGTTTTTCAATATAAACTTATTTGTGTATGTGAAGGCCTAATGTGAACAATACTAATGGTATGCTTCAAGTGGTGGTTAGAGATATAAAGTGTCATAGACCTAATATGATATTATTGGGGGTGTATTTGAGTTTTATCTGAATTTTTCCTACCATGTGTGTAGTTTTAAAAGGTTCTAAGGAGATCAAATAGTAACATGTAAAAATGAAGGCCTAATTGAATTAGGTCTCCTTAAGGCCTAAAGGAGGTTTTGGTATTTCAAGTTGAGTATGACCTATTATAATTATTTATTAATTTACTAAATGTGTTATAATAAATATTTTAATTTTAATCCAAGTTTTAAATTGTTTATGGATGACTAAGGGGTGTATGAGCTAAAGGATTGTATAGGAACATGACCTAATAGGCTTAATTAACTAGTTAGAGAAGAAGCGAGTGCAAGTGAAGGAAATAGAACTTTAAAGACATATATGAGGTATTATATACCATAATATGGGTGTATATAAACTATAAATAATATTAAAAATGGGTAATATAGATTAATATGAAGGTCATAATAGCTAATCTATCTTGAAGAGACCTAGTAGAGTGAAGAATCCTAAAAGGCAATTTGAGAGGAATAGAAGAGTTAGAAGAACTAAAGAAAGTGATCATCATATTTTGTGTGAAAAAAAATATTTGTTAAAGGTGATAAAAAAATTTATGTGGATAATTTGGTGTTGATTCATATAGGGGGTTAGTGCCTCCCTGTAGATTGGTGCTTGTTAAAACCTAGTTGAGTAGGTGCTTGACTAGTTGGGGTTGGTGCTCTATGTGGAGTTGGTGCTTCACTAAAGTTTTGTTTTTTTATTATATTACTATATTAAATTTGATAATATAAGTTTATTTTATTCTCCTTGATATTTTCTCACATATGTAATGTGTTTCATGGTCTTGTATGGTTGCATATGCTTTTCTAGATGTTCATGTTTGTACGAATGGTTAATGTATGCTTAAGTGGAATTGAATGAATGTTTTGAAGACATTGATTCATCCCCCCTCTCAGTGATTATTATTCTAATAGGAATTTTCCCAATAATTAGCTACCTATATGGTGACAAATATAGAGGTTATACATGTGCAAACCCAGGTGGCCAACCTATATGGATAGGTTAATGGTTTGAGATCCTGGATTGCCTATTTAAAGCATACTATTCATAGGAGTCAGTTGTAGGCATCTATGGGTATCATGGCTCATCCAAAAGATATACATGATGGATCTAATCCTTAGATCTATAATTATTGTATTTTGTATTTTTATTATGTTATATTAGACTCATATTTTATATATTAATATGGATATTTCTTGATAAGTGAGTCATATTAATGTTATTGATGGATGTATTTCCTTTATAGCACATGTATTTTAATTTTTTTTATATGTTATGGTCTATATTTTAAGTATGTTTTCTTTTCTATAATTATGTAACACACATACAAGGCTAAAAAGAAAAGCATGTGATTTGGAAAAGTATATAAACAATCATAAAATGTAATACACACTATATCATGATGGGAAATGTGTAAAATAAAATAGGAATAAATAAAGTAAATCAAAATGGTAAAGTAAAAAGTAACAATATGTTTCAAACCATGTATAAATAAAATTTCACCAAATTAAGACAAAGATAAGGCATACTATATCAAGTTGGGAAGTATGAAAAATGTTGTAATAAAGTGGTAAATGTGTTATAACAAATGATATGAAAAAAAATGATATAATTAATATATCATACTAAATAAATATGTGAAGTATTAAAATAAAAACAAAATTTAAGTACAAATCAAATTAATCATACTAAATCAATAAGGGAAGTATGAGAAATTTAACAAAATGGCTGTAAAAATACACATAATTAGAAAATAAGAAGATAAAAGTGAAGTGTTTATGAAGTAAGCATAAAACATACTAAATCAAGATGGAAAGTATGCAAATGATGAATAAATCATAATGTAACACAAATTATCTCAAATTTGAACCATGTAAAATTATTGTGACTTGGTCATAGTATGATATTTTATTAGAATGTTTTGTGAGGAATGTCTAGTCCTATTTAAGGTCTTATACTAAAAATTAGAAAGGGAACTCTTATCAATTGTATTTATACCCTTTGAGGATATGACGCAGCTCTCCTCATCTAAATGGCACAATGTAAACATCTCACTTTTTGTGATTAGTCAATTTGGTGAGATGAATCTCCATAATGAAGGGATAGCTCCCTAGATGTGCCTTGAAATGATTTCACCTATACTAACTAATTATTTATGGAGAAAATGGATAGAGTTGGCATGAAATGAAACCTATTTATAAGTGGTGTTGAGCCAAGATTTTTATCACAATACTATTGTACTCCATCACTTTGAAACAAAGCATACAACACTAATTTAAGAGTCATATAATGCACTAACATCAGTATTTCAATATGAAGGTCCATATATGAAGACTATCCAAGGTAAGTGGAAACATAGATCATGTTTCAGATGATAATACTTCATTTTACACTTAATAACATGTAAATACACTTCATAACACTTTATATGACCTTTTAGGCAAGGAATCACTTGCATCAAACATGAGAATATTAAGAGAAAGCAAGGATAAATGAATATCTCTTAGCCATTCACTATACATCTATTCACACACTTTAACAAGCTGATATATGAACTTAAGATTGAATTGAATTTATTATCTAAGGTAAGTAAAATTTCAAAACCATCAAGGATTTACCATACTTGGTGTGGTATTAGATTACAAAGGCCAAAATGGCAACTCTTATAGAGCTTGAGAGAGAGAGAGAGAGAGAGAGAGAGAGGAGAAGAGAGAAGTCCAAGGGTCATAAGGACACTTATAAATATGATAAAAGAGGTTATTTGTACATGAAATGAGGATATGGGATGAACCATGTAAGGTCAAGAATCACAAGTTTCAATTTAAGGCATAAACTTCATGCAAAGTGGAAAGAAACTCCTTGTATTGGCTCAAAAAAATAATCTTCATGATTGACCTTGTTTGAACATACCATAACTAGTTAAGAGTAGGTATAATTATCTAAATTATGGAGAAGGACTTCAAATATTCCTATCAATTCATTGTTTTTAGGCTTGGTCCTTTGGAATCACTTATAAAATATCTATCATCATTTGTAGTCTAGAAAACTCTTCCTTAATGCACCCTACACACTTGACCTCAAAAATGAAATCATTTTCTCATTAAAATCCATGGGAGGGAGTGTATTAAATGTTTTTATACCATCCATGGCCTTATAATCATCAGGAACACCTTAAAAAGGCTCATACTTTGATTTTTCACCCTTCTCACCCTTGTGTCCACTATGCCAATTTTGACTAGCTAAAAATAGATCTATTATTTGAACATGTAAAAGATTTTTATTAGTATTAAATGACCATATTGAGTTATAAAACTTATAAATATTTCTCCCAAACTTTATTTCATCCTTTTTAACCTCTTGTACCCTACACACTACAAAAAATAGTCAAAAAACTTAGTTTTATACCCCATCCATACAATTTCATATAAATAAAAATAATGGGAGGTATATTGAGTTATTTATCTACAAATTAAAATATTTTTAATTATAAAAATATTCCATTTGATCATCTTTCCAACTCCATTTCTCCAAAATGATCACTAGGAAGTGTTTACAAGGGTTTTAGCTTATTTTCATTCTTAAGGTTTATTCAAAAAGTTATGACATCCAAATTGTAAAAAAAATTTACAAAGTCATAATTAAATACCTTAATCAATATCCTCAAGATTATAAAACTCCCATGTATAGCATTAGAATAGGTGCAAGCTTCCAAACTTCTCTTATCAAGATTTTCTCTCCATTCCAACAGGCCTAATATTACTTTCAAGCCAAAAATGGTTTCCATGATGTTTTATTTTCCTCATGATAGATCAAAAACACATATATTAATCTCATAAACATGTTCCAAGAGGTTATAGCTCATATCTAATGCTATAAGTATAACCGACCTATCATAAGGCCTTAGGCTTGAACCTTGCCCAACAAGCTTGCTTGTACCTTAGAGCTTAGAATAAAATGTTATGGTTTTATTTGCCTCAAAATACTTTATAAATTTTTATCATGATCCCATAATTATTATCCAATAGTATGTAAATCATATCAATGATTAGAAATGAATATGACTTCCTCATCTAGCACTATGCTTCACTATTCCTCATAGCCCTGACTGTAACCTTAAGAGTATGGAGAACCCTATTGATTTTAACCCTCATGTTATTAGTTTTATTATTTTTTATAGGTTTCTTCAAACTTTACACACCTTCATTTCATTTCAAAATAGCTCCTTGGCTCTCCTTTCATCCCTAATCTCTAAAATGTAGGGTTTACGTATGGGGAAAGTGCCCTCTATCTGAGACAAAATATAGGGCACTTCTCCTATTTTTATAGGAAAAATAGGTATTGAAAATTATTATTAAATTGGTAAGTATTTTATCCACAAAATTTTATCCTCTGAGCTTATGTATAGACCCTCCAACCTCAACAAAACCTCAAGATAGGCTTGCAAAATAGACTGTGTGCTAGAAATTCATGAGTGGACTATGTCTTTCTCATTTAAGATCCTTTATTTTTCATGATTTAATTATTAATGGTATATAAATATAGTCACAAATCTAATGGATAGGTCAAAAACTCCATTAATCCTTCCATCCTTTCATATATTATTTCACACATCCTAAACTCTTAATTAATATGCCTTTGGACTATGTTTCTTTCTTCAACATAACCCCTGTAGGTGGATTTGTATAATTTGACCTTGAAAATAGTGCTCCTAAAACCTCCTTAAGACATTTTTTATATTACTTGGAATTATTTTGGACTCATGTTCACCTTGTTTATCTTAGATCATCATTTAAGACTCAAAACCCTATTCACTATTGTTTGCTCAACTATAGGTGTTCATTAAGATTTAAAGGAATCCGTGTGAGATTTTTTAATATTTTTGGAGGTTATGGAAGTAATTTATATTCATATAGGTTATCATAATATATCTCAACATGTTAACCTCTATTAACTTATTTGTAAGTACCCTTAGTTGTTTGCTCAGCTATAGGTGTTCATTAAGATTTAAAGGAATCCATGTGAGATTTTTTTTTAAATTTTGGAAGGTTATGGAAGTCATATTGATCTTCATAGAGGTTATCATAATATTTTTCAACATGTTAACCTCTATTAACTTATTTTTAAGCAACCTAGTATTAAAGTTGAGTCTTTCCCTATCAGACTACAAACCCCTACCTCTTTGACCACTATAGGTGGCATATTAGCTAATTAGACTTAGTCATGGTGTTAGAAGACATATATTTAAGATTGATAATCACATAACACATAAATTCACCTTGTAATAACTTTGGATGGGCTAAAAAACCATCAAAGTACATTTCATGGGTCACTGTCTGATAGTCTTACTTTAGGTGCCTATATTTCCCTATAGAGAGACACCTGTAGGTGCCCATGGAGTTTGGAAAACCATGTATCAACCTCATAATAGTGACCTTCATACCCATTTATAAAATATTTTATAAATGTAACAATCTTAGTCAACATGATATTTTTTTTTCTTGAGGGATTTCAAATGCCATTCAAACTTCCAATCTTATAGATATTAGAGCAGTGTTTTAGTGATTTTTAAGGCAATTTTGAACCCTCAAAACATCACCCTCCACCAACTTCTACCCTCTAAAATTTTCAAAGTTATTTCCCTATGATAGGGATAAAAAACCAAGCTATTAGGATAACTTAAAATAATTTTCCACCATGTCATATGTTAATCACAAAAGCTCGCTGACTTTTATTTTGTATTTTTAGGGAAAGAATCCCTTTATCATTCATTTTGTTCCTTGATCATAGTTCACACTTCCCATTTCCAACTTAACTATATATATATATATATATATCAAGGTATATGTAACATATATGGATATAAATAATTTTTTTATATCATACTTCAACCCTTCTGTAGAGCCCTTTGGTTCCCTGCTAACACTTGAAAGTGGTCATGCTAATATATAGGCTATGGAAATGAGGATGGGTAGTGGACATGGGGAAGTCCTTCCATTGACCTATTTATCCTACCAAAATTTCAAAACACAATTCATTGATAATTAAAAAACCTAACACATGGTTCAAAACTCCAACTTGATATTTTTCTCTCTATTAACACCACCTGTAGATGCACATTTCCTACTTGTAGGTAGTAAAGATGGAAAGGTACGTAATGAGTAGGTAGATCATGTTTGTTATAAAATTTAAGGTGTCTTAAAAACTTACACATACATTCTTAGAATTAAAATGGTTTGAAACAACTATCAACCTTTCCCTTCACACATGAAACCTCTATTAAGGCACCTATAAGTGCAAATTTTGAGTTGGATGAAGGTAGTGAATGCAAACGGACAATGTATATAGATTATCCCTCATGAAAGACTTAAAATCTCTCTCAAATTTTTCAAATGAGTGAAAATAATTATTATGTTCTCTAAACTAACTA